>JASPKZ010003076.1:0-270000 GCA_030220185.1 Diploptera punctata
CGGGCTTCTAGGTGTGCTATGAGTTCGGGCTTCTAGGGGTTCTATGAGTTCGGGCTTCTAGGGGTGCTATGAGTTCGGGCTTCTAGGGGTGTATGAGTTCGGGCTTCTAGGGGTGCATAGGAGTTTCGGGCTTCTAGGGTGCTATGAGTTCGGGCTTCTAGGGGTGGAATGAGTTCGGGCTTCCTAGGGGTGGTATGAGTTCGGGCTTCTAGGGGTGCTATGAGGTCGGGCTTCTTCCGAGGGGTGCTATGAGTTCGGGCTTCTAGGGGTGCTATAGTTCCGGGGCTTCTAGGGGTGCTATGAGTTCGGGCTTCTAGGGGTGTATGAGTTCCGGCCTTCTAGGGGTGGTATGAGTTCGGGCTTCTAGGGGTTGGCTATGAGTTCGGGCTCTAGGGGTGCTATGAGTTCGGGCTTCTAGGGGTGGTATGAGTTCGGGCTTCTAGGGGTGGTATGAGTTCGGGCTTCTAGGGGTGGTATGAGTTCGGGCTTCTAGGGGTGCTATGAGTTCGCGGGCTTCTAGGGGTGCTATGAGTTCGGGCTTTCTAGGGGTGCTATGAGTTCAGGCTTCTAGGGGTGCTATGAGTTCGGCCTTCTCGGGGGTGCTATGAGTTCGGGCTTCTAGGGGTGGTATGAGTTCGGGCTTCTAGGGGTGCTATGAGTTCGGGCTTCTAGGGGTGCTATGAGTTCGGGCTTCTAGGGGTGGTATGAGTTCGGGCTTCTAGGGGTGGTATGAGTTCGGGCTTCTAGGGGTGCATATGAGTTCGGGCTTCTAGGGGTGCTATGAGTTCGGGCTTCTAGGGTGGTATGAGTTCGGGCTTCTAGGGGTGCTATGAGTTCGGGCTTCTAGGGGTGGTATGAGTTCGGGCTTCTAGGGGTGCTATGAGTTCGGGCTTCTAGGGGTGCTATGAGTTCGGGCTTCTAGGGGTGGTATGAGTTCGGGCTTCTAGGGGTGGTATGAGTTCGGGCTTCTAGGGGTGGTATGAGTTCGGGCTTCTAGGGGTGCTATGAGTTCGGGCTTCTAGGGGTGCTATGAGTTCGGGCTTCTAGGGGTGCTATGAGTTCGGGCTTCTAGGGGTGCTATGAGTTCGGGCTTCTAGGGGTGGTATGAGTTCGGGCTTCTAGGGTGGTATGAGTTCGGGCTTCTAGGGGTGGTATGAGTTCGGGCTTCTAGGGGTGGTATGAGTTCGGGCTTCTAGGGGTGGTATGAGTTCGGGCTTCTAGGGGTGGTATGAGTTCGGGCTTCTAGGGGTGGTATGAGTTCGGGCTTCTAGGGGTGGTATGAGTTCGGGCTTCTAGGGGTGGTATGAGTTCGGGCTTCTAGGGGTGGTATGAGTTCGGGCTTCTAGGGGTGGTATGAGTTCGGGCTTCTAGGGGTGGTATGAGTTCGGGCTTCTAGGGTGTGGTATGAGTTCGGGCTTCTAGGGGTGGTATGAGTTCGGGCTTCTAGGGGTGGTATGAGTTCGGGCTTCTAGGGGTGTGATATGAGTTCGGGCTTCTAGGGGTGGTATGAGTTCGGGCTTCTAGGGGTGGTATGAGTTCGGGCTTCTAGGGGTGGTATGAGTTCGGGCTTCTAGGGGTGGTATGAGTTCGGGCTTCTAGGGGTGGTATGAGTTCGGGCTTCTAGGGGTGGTATGAGTTCGGGCTTCTAGGGGTGGTATGAGTTCGGGCTTCTAGGGGTGGTATGAGTTCGGGCTTCCTAGGGGTGGTATGAGTTCGGGCTTCTAGGGGTGGGTATGAGTTCGGGCTTCTAGGGGTGGTATGAGTTCGGGCTTCTAGGGGTGGTATGAGTTCGGGCTTCTAGGGGTGGTATGAGTTCGGGCTTCTAGGGGTGGTATGAGTTCGGGCTTCTAGGGGTGGTATGAGTTCGGGCTTCTTAGGGGTGGTATGAGTTCGGGCTTCTAGGGGTGGTATGAGTTCGGGCTTCTAGGGGTGGTATGAGTTCGGGCTTCTAGGGGTGGTATGAGTTCGGGCTTCTAGGGGTGGTATGAGTTCGGGCTTCTAGGGGTGGTATGAGTTCGGGCTTCTAGGGGTGGTATGAGTTCGGTGGCTTCTAGGGGTGGTATGAGTTCGGGCTTCTAGGGGTGGTATGAGTTCGGGCTTCTAGGGGTGGTATGAGTTCGGGCTTCTAGGGGTGGTATGAGTTCGGGCTTCTAGGGGTGGTATGAGTTCGGGCTTCTAGGGGTGGTATGAGTTCGGGCTTCTAGGGGTGGTATGAGTTCGGGCTTCTAGGGGTGGTATGAGTTCGGGCTTCTAGGGGTGGTATGAGTTCGGGCTTCTAGGGGTGGTATGAGTTCGGGCTTCTAGGGGTGGTATGAGTTCGGGCTTCTAGGGGTGGTATGAGTTCGGGCTTCTAGGGGTGCTATGAGTTCGGGCTTCTAGGGGTGGTATGAGTTCGGGCTTCTAGGGGTGGTATGAGTTCGGGCTTCTAGGGGTGGTATGAGTTCGGGCTTCTAGGGGTGCTATGAGTTCGGGCTTCTAGGGGTGGTATGAGTTCGGGCTTCTAGGGGTGCTATGAGTTCGGGCTTCTAGGGGTGCTATGAGTTCGGGCTTCTAGGGGTGCTATGAGTTCGGGCTTCTAGGGGTGCTATGAGTTCGGGCTTCTAGGGGTGCTATGAGTTCGGGCTCATATGTTTCTAAACGATCGATATGAAATGTCCGCTCTGCGTGACGATTGCTTTTGCCCTCAAAACATATGTTTGGTACTCATTTCAGTTAGCGAACGAGTCAACCCCGGACCATAGTGCCGCCTTAGGATTTAGCCCAGTTTAAAAATCCTGACTTCAATCGGGATTTGAAGCTGAACACAAATGTAATTTTACTAAGATTTCTTACTGGTAGCTAGCGACGTGCTGGACATATGGCATGAATGGGAAATGAAATTATGGCATCGAAACTTCTTATGAGAAAACCAGAGAGAGAATGTGTCCTGATCCAGAAAGCATGTCCCAACAAAGACTCGACCTGGAGCCCGCTGAGAGACAAAGCAGCACGCTACTTCGAGACCAAGGCAGTGGACAATTTCATACTTGTTCTACTGAAATGAGATACCTTCGGAGGACTGCAGGATACACACTACTAGATCACAAAAAATTGAAGACATCTTAGAAGAATTACACATGGAACCTTTAGAAAACAAAATTTCTGATTATAAGTCAAGATGGATGCAACATGTCCATCGAATGGAAGATCACAGGATACCCAAACAAATGTTAAGATATCAACCTGCAGGAAGAAGAAGACCAGAACGTCCACTCAAAATACTTCTGGATGGTGTTTCTCTTGAGGTCGAAACAGGTCAACAAATGACCTAAATTCGTGAATGTACTATGATGATGATGATAATGATGATATATACTTGTATTTATTCATTTCTTCTAATTTGCATTGATATAGTATTTTGATCTTCTACTAATAGCAATGAAAGAGAAAATGTAATATTGGAAGAAGGAATCCAAACAAAACAAGTGAAACAAACTAAATATTTGGGAATAATTATGGATAACATTGAAGGTATAGGCAAAGAGAACATAAAATATAGAATTGAATTGAGTAGCAAAATAATATCATCGTTAAATTCCATATGGTGGGATAAACATATTTGGAAAGACACAAAAAAATATATTGGTAAAACATTGGTGGAATCTGTTGCAATGTATGGAAGTGAGGTATGGACAATCAATAAGTACTACAAGAATAGACTAATAGCTCTAGAAATGGATTATTTACGCAGAAGTGCCAGAAAGTCTAAATTAGAACATGTCACAAATAAGGAAATTAGAAACATAATGGAAACAGAAGAAAGCATTATTGAAAGAATTGAGGAGAAGGAATTAAAGTGGTTAGGACATGTTTTAAGAATGGAAGATGAGCGATGGCCGAAGCAAATATATGAATGGCATCCGAACAGAAAGAAGAAAAGAGGGAGACCAAAGTTAACATGGAAGGAAAACATGAAGACAGTAATGCAAGCTAGAGGGCTAAGCATCGAAGATGCCCAAGACCGTAGGCTTTGCAGGTTTGGCACGGGAAGACGGCAGCAGCTGTAAAAACCCAAAGATAGATAGATAGATCTTCTACTAAATGGTTGTAACATTATTCAATTTGATTTATGTTCCAGAACAGTGTATAATTAATAAATAATTACAGGTCCTGACACCCTTGTAAGACTTTAGTTTCAAGGTCAAGTGTTAATTGACGTTTTCAAAATACAACAAATAAGGTGACTCTTGGCGAGCAGGAATTTGAAGTTTGCCTTGGCACTGGAAACAGATTTTGTGTGTGATGTAATAATGGACACAGACCGCGCCCTGTGGACTATGGGCATCTACACTTCCTATATCAACCGGACAAACTTGTCCGCACTTCTGTACCAACTGGTGCTTTTTTAAGATGACCTAAATTTATACACCTCCCACTATTTCGGCTTCACCGCGCCTATTTCTGTGCAATCAGATATTTAATTCAATTCAAGGTGGTATACTGAATACCTTTTAGTATTACTTCATCTAGACCAAAATTATGGAACATATTAAGTGAAAAAGGAATTCCACTACACTTGACAGCAGTAATTAAGAAAATGTATGAGAAAATAAACATACATCAAAGGAAACCAATACATATAAGAGGAGGAGTTAGGCAAGGTTGTCCACTATCAACCACTCTTTTTAACATTTATTTTGACGACATGATAAGATCATGGAAGCAAATGACGACTTGGGGAATTAACTTAGGAAATATAGTAATAAAAACAGTAGCCTTTGCAAATGGCCATATTTTAATAGCAAAAACAGATGACGAACTACAAAGAATGCTATATAAACTAAATGAAATATCAAAACAATACAACATGGAAATATCAACAGAAAAATATTTAAAAAATGGCCTTCAAGGGCGCTCATCCAGTTCGGACAAAGATAATATTAGAAAATAAACCAATAGAACAAGTGGTAGGATATAACTTCCCAGGTTGCGAAATATCATACACAGCGGAAACAGATATAAATAATAAACTAAATAAGTTTAATTATATAACAGGAACACTAAAAAGAACTTTGAAAAATAAAGCTAGAAAATACTCTATAATGAAATTATACAAGACGATGGCAGTGCCTATTATTACTTATGGCTCCGAAACGTGGACAGTGACAATTCAATCTGCCAGAATACAAGCTGCTGAAATGAGATTCCTCAGGCCAATAGCAGGATATCAAAGACCAGACAAAAAACACAACAATGGTGAAATACAGAACAAACTGGAAAGAACACTTAGCAAGGATGGCTGAGAACAGAATACCAAAAGCAGTATACAACTATTTACCACGAGGAAGAAGAAGTTTGGGAAGACCAAAGAAAGATGGAAACAGCAGCAATTTGGAGCCAGAACAGGCTAAAAATAAGCCTAAACCGTGAAGAAGAAGAAGAAGAAGAAGAAGTATTCATCTTCAACAGCTGCTTGTGGGTCTGTTCCAACCTCAATAAACAGAAATTGATCTATCCATCTGGTCGATGGCTTCTTCTTCTTCTTCTCTTCATCTTCACGATTTAGGCTTATTTACTAGCCTGTTCCGCCTCCAAATTGCTGTTATTTCTATATTTTCTTTGGTCTTCCCAAACTTCTTCTTCCTCGTGGTGAATAGATGTATGCTGCTTTTAGTGTTCTATTCTCAGTCATCCTTGTCAAATATTCTTTGCAGTTTGTTCTGCATTTCTCTATTGTTGTGTTTAATTCCTCTACTTTTAGTTGCTGTCTTAGTTGTTGTCACAGATATAAGTTGTCTGTTCTTTGATATCCTGCTATTGGTCTGAGGAATCTCATTTCAGCAGCTTGTATTCTGGCAGATTGTTGTGTTGTCACTGTCCATGTTTCGGATCCATAAGTAATAATAGGCACTGCCATTGTCTTGTATAATTTCATTATAGAGTCTTTCCTGGCTTTATTTTTCAAAGTTCTTTTTAGTGTTCCTGTTATATAATTAAACTTATTTAGTTTGTTATTTATATCTGTTTCTGCTGTGTATGATATTTCGCAACCTGGGAAGTTATATCTTACCACTTGTTCTATTGGTTTATTTTATAATATTTTCTTTGTCTGAACTGGATGACTGCCCTTGAAAGCATTTGTTTTTTTTTATTTTTCTGATGATATTGCTATGTTATATATATATATATATATATATAACATTCTTTGTAGTTTGTCTTCTGTACATGGTATTAAAATCTGGTCATCTGCAAAGGGCATCCCCTTAATATGTTATTTTTAGGTTAGAATCTTTTAAAGTACTTAGGAGAATTTTTGGACCAAAGAGAGATGAACAGACAGGTGAATGGAAAAGACTAAATAACAATGAAGTACATGGTCTTTATAGGAAGCCAGATATAATAAGAACAGTTAAGTCTCGTAGACTGCGATGGGCAGGACATGTTGCACGTATGGGGAATGAAAGACTTGCATTGAAGCTTCTTGTATGAGAACCAGAGGGAAGGCGCCCAGTTGGTAGACCAAGAATGAGGTGGGAGAACAATATTAACTATGATTTGAGGGAAGTAGATTATACAGGGAATGATTGGAAAGCATTAGCTCAGGATATGGATGTATGGAGAGCTTATGTCCGCGCGGCCATGAACCTACGGGTTCGATAGTGCCAGTGAGTAAGTAAGTAAGTGAGTAATGTAAAATATTTTTGGGAACTCGATGGTCTTCCATTCCTAAAACATAGTAGTTTACAATTTTCTCGTTAAGGATTCCTAGACGTTATTGTGAGGCGAAACGCTGACCCCAGGCTACTCAATGATATCTATACGAAAACAAGAGTAACTAAATTATAATGGTTGCCACAGTGAGTGGTTAAGGCAAGGGCAGAGCTACGGGACTTCCGCTGATTCGAGTCTCCATGGAGGGAAGACATTTTCTCCATGAATTTCGGCCAGCAATGGACCGGTGTCCAGCCAGCATCGTTGAGGCATTTGAGTAGCTACAATAAGTAGCGACTCCAGCTTGAGAAGACCAGATATAACGGCTGGGAAACCCGATATGCTGACCACATGTCACCCCTGCACTGGCCGGATGATCGTCCTACCTCTGTCATTAATACTTGTAAACGTGAGGCCAAATCGGCCACGGTGGACTAGTGGTTATGCTCCTTGCCTCTGGTCCCGAGGGTCGCGGGTTCAAACCCGGCCGGGGTCGATGATTTTTTAGGATGGAAAAATCCAAGGAGCAAGTCCTCCGGGAGGGAGTTTAAGTCGTGGGTGCCGAGTCTGAAGATTTTCAGGCTCGTAAAAAATCCTTAAGCCTGAATGAAAAGGCCTCTAAGCAAAAATTTACCGAATGTTTTCGTCCTAGTACTAGCCTTGGTTTCCTAGATGTCAGTATGAGGCGGAACGCTGATCACTGACCACTCAAATGACATCTATACAAAAAACAAGTGTAACTAAATTAGTATGTTTTTATTATTGATTTCGTACATCTCAATGATGGATAAATCATATTTGAAGAGAAAAATTATACGCTCAGACCGGGACTTGAACCCGGGACCCTTGGTTCTCTAGACCAAGTGCTCTACCAACTGAGCTACCTGAGCAAGTACCGATCTAAACGCAAATCTTTCTCTATATACATTGTAATTCCCATCCACCAAAGGCTGTGAAGCCATGCTTCTATCTTGCAAATGGCGGCTCCTTTATTAAGAAGACATATTTGGGAATTATACATTACAGCCTGTACGGCTTTTTCCAAGTTTTTATTATTGATTTCGTACATCTCAATGATGGATAAATCATATTTGAAGAGAAAAATTATACGCTCAGACCGGGACTTGAACCCGGGACCCTTGGTTCTCTAGCCGTACTGGCTGTAATGTATAATTCCCAAATATGTCTTCTTAATAAAGGAGCCGCCATTTGCAAGTAGAAGCATGGCTTCATAGCATTTGGTCGACGGGAATTACAATGTATATAGTGAAAGATTTGCGTTTAGATCGGTACTTGCTCAGGTAGCTCAGTTGGTAGAGCACTTGGTCTAGAGAACCAAGGGTCCCGGGTTCAAGTCCCGGTCTGAGCGTATAATTTTTCTCTTCAAATATAAATTAGTATGGTTCAAATTCTTCCCTATAGGGGGAGAGCGCTGGTTAAGGGAAACATGGGCTTACAAGACAAGAAGAAATGTGAGGCCAACAGCCTCATGGTAGGCCTAAGGCCTCTAAGGTTGTCGCGCCGTGGTAACGAACATAAATTTACACCTTTTTAACAACACATTTGACATAGCTATTCTCACCTTCAAATTATCCCATGAAAATATTAAATATTCCATTTTAATCTCGACACGCCGGTCGCATTCTCGGACAAGTGTATGTTATGCTAGGCATTGTGTAAGTACAGAGGAGAGCAGTAACAAGTGTGTGATTAAGGTCAGGCTCAAATTAAAGATTACAGTAATTATGTCTTGTAGTTTGTTGCTCAACTCTAGATTCTATCGTGTTCTGTGTTCCTCAGTGTTATTACACACAAAGATATCACTGATATGTGATACTGTTATTTTCAAACTCAGAAGGTATTATTTCTCAACAAGTGAAAATATGACAGCTGCAGCAGCAGCAACAACAATAACAATAATAATAATAATAATAATAATAATAATAATAATAATCGAGTTGGTGTTCACTTGATGAAAATCCATACCTATTAATTAAATAAAAATAAAACTAGATTTTATTTGATTTTCATATTTATTAAGATATAATTCAGTGAGAGCTGTTTCGGTACACTGTACCTTCTTCAGACATCCTTCTTCTTCTGCTACAAGGTTTAGGCTATGCAGCCTGTTCCGGCGAAGTTAAAAGTGGAGTCCATCTTCTACGTGGTCGGCAAACATCTCTTGTTCCTCTGGGATTATACAGGAAGGTTCTTTTTGGTATTCTTTTGTAGTTCATTCTCATTAAGTGTTTTGTCCATTTCTTATTATTTTCGCTGATTTTATCTTCAATTTTATATATATTTAATTCTTCTCGTATAGTTTCATTCAGACATGTTAACAAATTATGAATTGTGTTATTATAGTACATATCAACTGATCTAAGCAACAATACAACAATATTTATTTAAATTTTTAAATTTAACAAAGGTGATTCATTCAAATCAAGTTGAGAATTTAACAGTTTATTACTACTTTTCAATTTATTTATTTCTACAGCCTCCAAAAGGTCCAACTTCTCCCTTACATATGTTTGTGATAAGGGTAAGAAGTTGGACCTTTTGGAGGCTGTAGAAATAAATAAATTGAAAAGTAGTAATAAACTGTTAAATTCTCAACTTGATTTGAATGAATCGCCTTTTTTAAATTTAAAAATTTAAATAAATTATTGTTGTATTGTTGTTTGTTGGAACACAATTCATAATTTGCTAACATGTCTGAAGAAGGTACAGTGTACCGAAACAGCTGTCACTGAATTATGTCTTAATAAATATGAAAATCAAATAAAACTAAGTTTTATTTTTATTTAATTAATGATAATAATAATAATAATAATAAAGTGAAACCTGTCTTAGCCGGAACCTTTATAAGAAGGAAACCTGTAGAGACGATACGATTTTATATGTAAAATCGTCCTGTATAAGCCGGAAACCTTCATAACGCGGAAACGTAATGGTTTTTAAAGTACCAATAGTTAATTTTTACCTCAGTAAGACGGAAAATTATTCTTAAGCACGTTCTAATTACAGTATTAATGACCGCACGTGAAAATTCTGCATATGACGCTTTCTGCATTATATCGTTTTACCTTCTTGTGTTGCCATTGTATTGCGGGGATACCCTTGTTATGTGTGACAGCGGAGAATCCCTCGCTTTTCCTTTCCTGCTTACATAAACTGCGAGGGAGTTGGAAAACTCTTCAATTCTCCTGCAGTTTAGTTCCTTCTCGTTTTTGTGTAATAAGAGTTATTTTGTTTTGCCGTGCAAACTGTACTGTGTTACATACACTATTTTGTCTGTATTACAGTTCAATAAGTTATGTCTTTAAAGCGTTCATGTAAAACCGCTTTAAAAACCCTGACCCATCCAGTCTTCAACCCGCGAATCCCCTGCTTATATGGTATTCCCCTAACCAACTGCTCTACCACGAACCCCTGCACTCTTACTATTATACCACCAAGTTAAGTTCGCACTGGAGAAGGGGAAGAGTTTTAGCGCTAGTGTCGCCGAACTATTGAATCTATAGAAGGGATGTAGGAGAAGACTGTACATCCGATCACGTCAATTTTAAGTGTGGGCGGAGAATCCCAAAACACGTGTGAAAGATCTTAACATGGTTGTCAAATTAGTCATTTAAACACTGAACGCTCAAGCGGTCGGGTCATTTAAAATCACAGTATTTGTCGTCTCTCCGTTACCAGCCTCACAATAAGTCAGAAGTGGCAACATGTAACCCCAATAGTAACATGGTTGTCAAATTAGTCATTTTTGCCATTTCAACATAATATTATATAAATATATATGGTCAAGAAACGGTGAATTTTTAATTACTTTAATTTGTATTATTTTTCATAAGTAATTCCACGAGTGATTTCGAATTTTTCTAGAGAATTTGGAAATCAAGAGTGGCATTTGTTAGGACTATTTAACGAACAAAATTAAGCTGTTTACTCACAAATCACTATTTAAATATAAATATTTTAAAATATTTATATATTTAATGTAAACGGCGATGTTTGAAAACAAATCAGAAATGTGAGGTTATGTTCATTCACTGCTGCTTGATCATATTTATTGCCAAATAAGATCGCAATATTGTAAGAGTGCACCCAAGTGGAAAAATAATGAAACACATCAAACTATATATCATAATCAACATTACGGGTTATTCATTTATTTTTTTAGTAAACAACTCAGTAAAATCAAGGAATCTTTTCATTATTTGCTATATTCAATGTATTTGTTGGAGAAAAATAATGCTTTGACCTGTTCAGAACATTAAAAGAGGAGCTTTCTTTATCACAAAAGCAGGAGCTGATAAAGAGAAATCGATAAAGAGCGAGGAGAAACACGACTGTTATTGGTTGTAAAACAAAATTCATTGAAACGTGATTGGTCATTGACTAGCATTTGTGGCATGAGTTAAATAGTCAATTTTATTTTAATAAGAGTGTTCCATGAAAGTGCACACTCATAAAATTTCACTACCAGCCGCCACTGCATTTGTAAAATGAAGGATGGACCATTAAAATCCTTAATATTTGTCAGCTCTCGTCCTGTCAGACAAAGAACATATACAGAGGACAGGAAGTGGCAACGTAGTAAGGAAGAGAAAGAGAAAGACAGCATGTTAGTTAACATATTTTCCGCCTGCGCAGATTACTTAGTGGAGCAGTAAGAATGTCAATTTTATAATAATTATATGTTTCTTTTAGTTGAATTTATAAAATATAAGAAAACCTCAAACCTTGTAAAGTTATTGAAGCGAAAATGAACCGCAAATCTATCAAATAACTCAGTCACTTTTCCCACAGATTACAGATTAGAAAGTAAAATTTAATTGCAATTAACTGGTATTTAAATAAGGGATACGATTTGAAAAACAAATCATTTTTAAAAAATCACTCAAACCACATTAACAAGATTTGAATTTTGCAGTAATGTCGAAAACAATAAAATTACGATAGTTGAATGTTTTTAGTTATTTTTCGCTTTCTAGCACGTCTTCTGTTTGATGACAAATGAAGAACAATGAATTGTTACGAAGCAGAAATGTCGTGTATCTTGAACATTAATGTGTCTATTTTTATATCGATTCGTATTTGAGCTTTTAATCAATACTTCCTTAATGGATCGAACTGTAATCTCTTAGCTTCCGCATTGTTAATTTCAACAAATAAAACAAGTTTTCATTTAATTGCGGTTTATAAAGTTACAACGAAATAAATTTCACTTTTAAATGATTTTACGGGAAATTGTTGTGTGTGGATTAAATAAGAATCAATAAACACATCATTTTATAGTTACGTACGCAACAAGGGAAGTAAGTAGTACATTGAGGACTTGTTTCAACCCGAGTTTTACCGAGGACTAGCTAATTAGTTCGAGGCTTGTAATGTACTTGCTTCCCGGATTGCGTATATATATGGAATGATAAGAAAAATAAATGCCTGGACGGGATTCGAACCCGGATATCTGAGTCTGTACCTCAGCGTGATATCCATTACACTACCAGGTGAATCCAATTCAAACACTTATTTTTCTTATATATGTATTATACTCTCCATTATTACTAGATGTCGCGAGAACTCGGTCTTCACCGCCATCTAGCAGCTGACTATATCAAGTAAGCAAATTAAAGAGACTATTTAACTCATGCCCCAAATGGGAGTCAATGACCAATCACGTTTCAATGATTTCTGTTTTACAACCAATCAGAGTCGTGTTTCACGAAATATTTATCAGTGTTATAATTACCATATTAAAGAAAGCTCCTCCTTTTTAATATTCTGAACAGGTCTGACCATTATTTTGCAGTGACTGAGCCTGTGAGAAATATGGCTAACATATTGTATATATAGTGCATGAATGTCAACACATATATAAAAACATTTGTAGCAATTGATGATACCACAAAAAAAAAAAAAAAACACTGTTTGCACTTTCTTAAATGTTTTTTTTTTTTCCCCAGAATAATCCAGAAAAATATAATTGTCATATTTACATCATACGACATCAGAAATGTATTAATATACAGTTTGATGTGTTTCATTTTTTCTCCACTAGAGAGTATTCTTACAATATTGCGTTCCTTTGGCAATAAATAATATGATCAGGTTGCAGTGATAAACAAAGGAAGCAGATGAAGCGCACCTATCGTTTCTAATTTGTTTTCAAACATCGCCGTTTACATTAAATATATAAATATTTTAAAATAACTATAGTTAAATAATGATTTGTAAGTAAACAGCTTAATTTTATTCGTAAATAGTCCTAACAAATGCCACTGTTGATTTCCAAATTCTCTAGATAAATTCACTCGTGGCATTACTTATGAATATTTTTACCTTATAGCAGTGACGCTTATATATATATATATATATATATATATATATATATATATACTTTTTTTGCGCCATAGTGCGTTTTGTCGTATAGCAATGGCGACCGTGATTGAAATTTCAACTTTCTACATTTTTGGGTTGCCAACCTAAATAACTATACTATAATAAAATAATTATACTGTAATATTACATATAACAAACACGCGTGTGGGAAGTAAAACCACTGCCCTCTATGTATACTATATACAATGTATATACAAAAAAATTCAAAACGTAGTGTTAATATACATCATACCAAAAAAATCACTGCATTTTAAATGAACTGAACTTTATATGAAACAATATAAAACAATAAATACTTGCGGCCATGTTATCAATAATTGTTCTCAAGGCCTCCTGTTGTTTCAACTAATAAACATTGCCCACACTATGATGATCTTGAAGAAGATTTTCGGGCTGTAGGTCGTGGTCGTGAGGCTTGTAGTTCCCCGACGTTTCGCCAGAGACTGCGTCTGGCATCCTCAAGGGTTGTCTTGAGCCTCACTACCACGGCCTACAGCCCGAAAATCTTCTTCAAGATCATCATAGCAACTGCGGCCGTGAAAGTCTACGTGAATACATTGCCCACACTGTTAATGTTAATCAGTTGTTTAAAATGAACGCAAATATTTCCAACAAAGATGTTATTATTTATTATATTGAAAACGTCCATTTTAAATACCTGGGTTATGAAATCTCCTATTTTAAAAATGAAGATATATTTAACAAACTTAATAAATTTAATTATATATGTGGAACAATCAAAAGGATATTTAAAAGCACAAGAAAAGAAACAAAACTAAAATTTTATATGGTAGTGAATTTTGGGTTTTAACTAAAGGAGAAGAGAAGATCATAGAAGCAGCTGAAATGAGATTTCTGAGAAGTGTGGCTGGTTACAAACTTCTAGATAAGAGAAGAAGTGAAGATATTAGAAATGAGCTAAATATGTTTAAACTCTTAGGTAGAATAAAATAATCTAGACAAAAATGGAAAGAACATCTTCAAAGAATGGAAGACGATCGCATTCCCAAAATGATACTTAAATACAAACCAAAAGGACGCAGGAATGTTGGTAGACCGAAGAAGAGATGGATCCAACTTTTGAATGAGAATCTACGAGACCGGAACAAGCCACATGGGCTTAATCCGTGATTGTTGATGATGAAAACACAATCGCTCAAAAAATAATGTGTAACGTAGTTTGTGTACTGTTTTACAGAATCTCGGAAATTAAAAACCTCGCTTCGCTCGGTGTTTATAAACATTTTGCTCGATTCTGTAAAAACCACTTCCCAACCTCACATCATAATATACTCTATATCAATTAATATATTTGATAATAAACAGATGTTGGTAAAAGTAAGCTCTCTAAGAAGAAAACGTAAAAACCATAAAAAGAACCCCACGATTTTTGATGGCAAAATCTTCTTCAAGATCATCATAGCAACTCTGGCCGTGAAAGCCTAATTCAATACACCATTTGCACTCTTTATCCAATGTTCATTCCAATCAGTGATGATATAGCCCAACAGTTTTATTTTTAACATACGATATTTGACACTTTGAAAATGAATAATGAAGCTCAGAAGATGCTGCGGATTTAGCTAATTGATAGCACGTTGACAGGCGCAGGGGTTTTGTGTAATTTCTAATTTCTACTGAGTTCGGATTTAAATTAAATTTATCAGCGATCGATTGAAGAGCAGCCTGCGAGTCATTAAAAAAATATTGATAGGCACTAAATACTGATAGCCTATTGATATAGTCATTGCTACTTACCAATGGTGTCATCGCATGCGATTATCCTAATGCGTTGAAATTACCAACTTAAAATCAAATAAACACTAAACAAATTAATAATCCGATGCGTATCCAATGAAGCTTGCCACCATTCGTTTTAAACAACATTGTTGTAAATAAATTAAATTGCTTTCTATTTGTAACTTTTAAAATAAATTATTTAAATACAACTTAAAGTCTTGGTTAAAATCACATTGTTATGCTTTTTATAGATTATTCTCAAAATGTCTTCTTTCAACTTAATAATTTTAAAATGAAAAACTGTTTAAAATAGAGACTTCTTTAAAACCAAAATGTATTATTTTCTAGCTTAGAATCAAATGTTATTTCTGTAGTTCTTATTTTTATGCAGTAACTAAATTAACAATTTATTTTATATTATAAAATATTATGTTAACAATGAGAAATTAATTTATAAACATAAATCAAACGTAATACTAAATTGTTTTTGTTAATATTATGAAATAATGTTATGAAATCACTAAATAATTTTGAATATAAATTAATAATAATTAATTTGAAATGAATATTAATAATTATAAACATTGTAGAATATATATTTGTAAATCTGTATAATCCATGTTGTTTTTTACATTCGACCATTTTACAGGACGTCAGATGTAAGACTAATTGAACGGGTAGCATGATCGTCCTAACCAATTCAGGATTGCTACAAACCCTAGTTTGGTGAACTCGGTGGCCGTGATATTTGAAAATTACGCAAGACATATCTCGTGGATGAAACTGCTGCTTAATTCAAACTGGGTCAAATTCAGTGCGTGGAAGTAATATTTTCGGTGGAGGGCTAACGTTTCGAAATAAATTACACTAACAAATTGTTGAGTGACCCTAATCTAGTTACGAACGGGAAGGATACATTATGACGTAACGTTTTTAAGAGATGAATATATTTGGGGCGTGGCATTTTTTCTAGTCTTGTCATTCTAGTGTTTTGTCATGCACATCTCTTGACCATGTGGCAATCGTAAACAAGTTTGGTTCAAGTTGGACATTTCAAAGGTCACAAGTAATTAGAAATTACGAAAAAAATCTCGACAATTTCAACATATGCGTATGTGATATTACCCAGAAAACTGGCTCAGACCATGCTTCGAGTCTCAAATTTGTGACTATTTAACTCATATCCCAAATGGTAGTCAATGACCAATCACGTTTCAATGAATTTTGTTTTACAACCAATGACAGACGCGTTTTACCTCCCTCTTTATCGATTTATCTTTATCAGCTACTGTTTTTGTGATAAACAAAGATCCTCCTTTTTAATATTCTGAACAAGTCAGAGCATTATTTTTCTCCATCAAATATATTGAATAGGCCTATAGTGAGTAGCATTGCTGCCGATAGGGTTACCCATGCCGGACTGGTCGAAGGTGATAAGCCAGACGAAAAAAGTACCTTGGTCGAAGGAAGACTACATAACAATGAACTACATGGTCTTTATAGGAAGCCAGATATAATAAGAACAGTCAAGTCTCGTAGACTGCGATGGGCAGGACATGTTGCACGTATGGGGAATGAAAGCTGTGCCATGGAAGCTTCTTGTAGGAAAGCCAGAGGGAAAACGCCCGGTTGGTAGACCAAGAATGAGGTGGGAGAACAACATTAACTATGATTTGAGGGAAGTAAATTATACAGGGAATGATTGGAAAGCATTATCTCAGGATAGGGATGTATGGAGAGCTTATGTCCGACCGGCCATGAACCTACGGGTTCGATAGTGCCAGTGAGTAAGTAAGTATAGTAAATAATGAATAGATTCTTTGATTTTACCAAGTTGTTTACTAAAAAAAGTAAATTAATAATCTATAATGTTGGTTATAGTATACAGTTTGATGTGTTTCATTATTTCTCCACTAGGGTGCATATTACAATATTGTGATCCTATTTGGCAATAAATAATATGATCGAGTTGCAGTGAATATACATAACCTCACATTTCTGATTTGTTTTCAAACATCGCCGTTTACATTAAATATATAAATATTTTAAAATACTGGTCACTATATTTAAATAATGATTTGTGAGTAAACAGCTTAATTTTATTCGTTAAATAGTCCTAACAAATGCCACTCTTGATTTCCAAATCCTCTAGATAAATTGGAAATTACTCGTGGCGTTACTTATAATAAATTATTCTATAATAGACAGAAGAAGAAATGGAAGGATTCTTCTTTCTTAGCACTACAGACCTTTCAGTTTGGCCTTGTTTTCTTTTAAGACAAGTTTCCTGGGAAACTTTAAGGCCCAAGCGGTCCCTGAACATCATCTGGGCATCATTATCATCATCATCAACATATTCATTAAATTTAGGATTAAGGCCTCTCCTGGCACATCATTACCATCTTCTTCACCTATCATATATCATCGGGGCCGCTTAACTCTGACTTCCAGGCTCCCTAACCTTAAAAGTGGGTTACAATAACGCCATTCCAGGAGAGAATACCCGAATGGCGAATTGACAACATGGTCGCATTAAAAAAATTATCCACTTCTTAACTCTCATTTGTTTCCATAATTCAGCCCCGCATTTATCTTCAGGTTTCTTAACTTTGTTTATTTTTTCAAGGATGGGGTTTTCAACCTCATGCCCAACTCCCAGCTTGGAGGTCCAGGGATTCTTATGTTGGCGTTATCATACCTTACCAGAGAGAACCTGGTTTTAAGGCGCCAGGTACTCACCCTTCCATTTAGGGATAGGGTTTGCTGCTTGTGTAAGCAGGTTTAACTTGCCAATTAAGGCCCTTGGCATTTAATAGATACATCCACTCAAATGAATGGATTAAGCAACATATTAATAAAGAAAATTATTACGAGTATTTGAGAATAAAGTTCTTAGGTGATGTTTGGATCAGAGAGAAATGACCAGTCAGGAGATTGGAGAAGACTTCATAAGAGTTACCCACATGATCTTTAGGCTATAGGAAACCAGAAATTTTTTAATGCCACCAGTTTTGTCCTCTTAGACATTTCTGGTATTCTCTCCTGGCAATGGCGTAATTGTAACACACTTCTGAGGTTGGGGCGCCTGGAAGGCTGGGTTACTTTGCCCCGATGATATGATGCGTGATGATTTTAGTGGTGCGCCACGAGAGCCCCTAATCCTAACCTTAATCTAGGATGGATATGAATGATGATGATTGCGATGGCCATATGATTTCGGGGACCGTTTGGGTCTTAAAGTTTTCCTGATATTTGTCTTACAGGTGAGGAAAAACCCCGATAAATACCTCACCCAGAAAACCCCAACAGTTAAGTCTCGTAGAATGAGATTGGGAGGACATGCGTCACAAATGAGTAATGAAAGAGGGGCATAGAAGCTTCTTGTAGGAAATCCAGAGAAAAACGCCCAGTAAGTAGAACACAATTGAGATGGGAGAATAATATTAACTATGATTTGAGGGGAACATTATACAGGGGATGATTGGAAAAACTTTAGTTCAGGATAGGGATATATGGAGAGCTTATATCCGCGCGGTCTATGAACCTACTGATTCGATAGTGTCCGTGAGTTAGTTTTAATAATAAATAATGTTAAATTGCAGAATTTTTAAAGTATGACACATTGATAAGAACTTATAAAACGAATAAATTATAGGTTATAAAGAATAGTCTTGGTTTGGATCGGAGCGGGAAGAAGAGAGAGACACCTGGCTGCAGGGCATAAAGAAAGCTATGAATTATGAAGGACTGCAAGAAGGAGACTGGGAAGATAGAGACATTTGTTGGAAAATGATAAAACTGTAGAAAGTTAGTCACAGGAAGAGGGGAGAAATGCCAGATGGAGAAAAAATCCTTCTCGTTAAGGGAAAATTATGAGGAATTGTAGTGCGGGAGAAAAAAGAAGGAAATTGTCATAAGTAATTCCACGAGTGATTTCCAATTTATCTACAGAATTTGGAAATCAATAGTGGCATTTGTTAGGACTATTTAAAGAATAAAATTAAACTATTTAGTAAAAAATCATTATTTAAATATAGTTACCGGTTTTTAAAAATATTTATATATTTAATGTAAACGGCCGTGTTTTAAAACAAATTAGAAATGTGAGGTTATGCATATTCACTGCAACTTAATCATATTATTTATTGCCAAATAGGGTCGCAATATTGTAAAATTGCACCCTAGTGGAGAAATAATGAAACACATCAAACTATATACTATAACCAACATTATAGGCTATTAATTTATTTTTTTAGTAAACAACTCAGTAAAATCAAGGGATTTGTTTATTATTTGCTATATTCAATGTATTTGTTTGAGAAAATTAATACTCTGACCTGTTCAGAATATTAAAAAGAGGAGCTTTCTTTATCACAAAAGCAGGAGCTGATAAAGAGAAATTGATAAAGAGTGAGGAGAAACACGACTCTCATTGGTTGTAAATAAAAATTTATTGAAACTTGATTGGTCATTGACTACCTTTTGGGGCATGAGTTAAATAGTCATAAAATATTTTAATTGTATAAAAATAATATTGTGGTTATGTTTGATCCTCTAATTAACAAATTTCCAGAAAACCAACAATGAACTATTTTTTTATCTGATTCCCATTATTGTATTGAACGTGCAATTCATTGTTAGCTAAGAAAACAGTAGATTCAATTTAATAAAATTCTGCGGGAAAGTAAGTTAGTGAACAATATGGAAAGTAGTTCATCAGGTAATACAACCGCGAAAAAAAAAACGGGAAAAGTCTCGTGATTTATGTCGCTATGATTAAGCACCGACATTTTTCTCTATTTTTAAATCTACAGCGTGAATAAAAATAATAATCGTTATCCTATTACATATACTGTAATAGTACTAATAATAATAATAATAATAATAATAATAATAATAATAATAATAATAATAATAATAATAATAATCATCATCATCATCATCCATGCAAGTAGTAGGCCCTGTGGCCTGTTACGGTCTCAAAGAGGAATTTTCCATCCAGCGCTTTTCTGGACGTCCCAGCGATCTTTTGCCGTGGGGCAGTAACGAAGTATGGCTTTTGGAATTCTATCAGACGACATTCGTTGAAGATGGGTTTTCCAGTTGTTCTGGTAGTTTTGTATATGGTGAAGAATGGGTTCTATATTCAATTCTTCCATAATTTCCTCATTTCTTTCATGGTCCCAGTTTGTGTAGCCTGCTGTACGGCGCATAAATCGCATCTCATTTGCTGTTATTCTACTTTCATCTCTTCATCATATTGTCCATGCTTCACTACCATATCTTAATACTGGTCTTGCGAGAACCTTATAAAGCCGTAATCTTGTGTTCTTCTGTACTAAAGATGGTTTCATTATACTGTTAATTATCCCCGTTGTTTTTGTAAAATTTGTGATTTTTTTTGATATATCAGCTTCATCTTGAAATGTTAAATTATAACCCAAATAATTAAATTCGTTTACTCGTTCTAAAATTTCATCATCCAAAACAATTTTGCTAGGTATAGGGTGTTTCCCACAAAAGGCTATCACTTTAGTTTTCTTTGCATTGATTTCCATATTGTACCTTTTTGCAATTATATTAAAATTGTGTATAGAATATTGTAAATCTGTTTCTGTTGGAGCTATTAATAACAAATCATCTGCAAAAAGCAAAGAGTCAATTTTATGGTGTCTATTAATTTGGTATTAATACTAATAATAATTTTTATTAAGAATATTCCACAATACAGTGTTTCTCCTTGGACCCAAAGTGATTTGTCGTCAGAGATTCCTGTCTGAAACTTCTTCTTCCCTGGAATCTCTAGCTTTTATACTTCCCACTCCACCTACCCATGATTCTCTAGGTCTAATAATAATAATAACAATAATAATAATAATAATGATAATAATAATAATAATAATTTTATTTATATACAGAATTTTAAAGTTTACACATCTTTCTGTGCCTAAAGTTTTATTTTTCTTCTAAACTGGTCTCTTTCCATCCAATCCATGTCCTTCAGTCCTCTTGCTCTCATTCCAGTTCTTATTTCCTGCATCCACGAGTTTCGAGGTCTTCCTCTCCTCCTTCTTCCAGGTGGACACCATTCCAATGTTTTCCTGGGTAACCTTTCTTCTTGCATTCATCGTACGTGTCCATACCAATTTAATTGCTTATGCCGTATATAATCTACTGGGGCACGCCGTAGCGTAGTGGTTAAGGCACTGAGCTACAAACCGGAGGGTCGAGGGTTCAAGTCCCGTTGGGGTCAGGATTTTTAAACTGACCCAAACCCTCTGGCGGCACTATGGCCCTGGGGTCGACTCAGCCTCTAACGGAAATGAGTACCAGACGCTTGTTCTGGGGGTAAAGGCGGCCGTCACGCAGGGCTGACAACCCGGCTGACATAAAGTGCCGATTGTCTAGAAAAAGTGGGAACCTTAACCTCCTACTACCCCAAGGGCCTCCGGGTCTGTTGTGGGTTCACTTTACTTTACTTTACTTGTATATAATCTACTATTGAATAACCAATTTCATTTTTTCTCTTATGACAGTATTTCTTATTTTGTCTAATTTTGAACATCTTGCTTCTCTCCTCCGATTCCGATTGAGGGTCTTTCCACTTTTCAGCGGTTGCCCTTTTACCAGCCGGCTGCTGGCCCTTCACATCCACATGTGTCAATCACAGAGGTAGATGATCAACAGCCAGTGTAGTGGTGACATGTGGTTAGCATGTCGAGTCCCCCAGCCGTTATAGCTGGTTCCTCAACCTGGAGCCGCTACTTATTGTAGCTACCCAATTGCCTCACGATGCTGGGTGGGCACCGGTCCCATACTGGCCGAAATACCATGAGAAAATTTCTTCCCCCATGGAGACTCGAACCAGCGCAAGTCCCGTAGCTCTGCGCCAAGGCTTCCTACCTTAACCGCTCGGCTACGGCGCGGGACGCTTCTCTCCTCAAGAAATCCATTTCCATCGAAATAAGTTTTTGTTGAATTTCCAAACTTCAGCTCCACATGTGACAGTACTTCTCACTATTGAATTATATATTTGTAACTTATTTTTCCTGGTTACGTGTCTGTTCCATAAGACTCCATTCATCATTGCTGTTATTGCTCTACCTTTATTTATTCTGTTCTTAATATCACTTTCTTGTTTATTCTCTTTATCTAATTTTACTCCCAGATACTCAAATTCTTCACATCCTCTAATATACCCCTTTCCATCTTCTAATATCAAATCTTCGGTTTCGGCTCCACATCCCATATAATTGTAATAATAATAATAATAATAATAATAATAATAATAATAATAATAATAATAATAATAATATTCTCATGATTTGATCGGTAATCGATCGCGGGACCTCATCAACTGCAGTCAGAAACGCTCAACAGTGGACTACGCATTATAAATAGAGGTTACTTCCCTATAGTTTAAATGAGATATTTGGCGCTGGATTTTAGTACATTGCAGTTAAAAACTGCAGGAGTACGGTCTCTTGAAGAAATATATCAAGGTAGGTTTGCGGAAGAAATGGTTGATTGTTCCCTTAGAAAAAGTTACCCTCTAGGAGATGGGTCAAATTCCGAGTCTAAGGCTGTTGAAATTGAAAGCGAGTTCATATTGAAAAGTAAAAGGGTTAACTCAGAGGATGTTGCAGTGTGACGTAAGCATAGAGATGTTCTATACCAACACGACAATTGAAGTTCGCTAGACCAGAACAAAAGAGCGTTGACCGTGAAAATACAATCTCGCGCGCACAATGTTTTCAATTGTCACTTAGTAAAAACATACGTAGGCTATACTATCATTAAAGGTAATGACAACATTTCGTCATTGTTATTCTAAGGAAACAAAAAACCATCTGAGGGCTATTACAGGACTTCACGTATGACATTCAGTGACATTGAAGGAGTCATAAACTGGAAATTATTATTGAAAATATACTTTTTTGCGCAGTAGTGAGTTTTGTCGTACTTACAGCAATGGCAACCATGAATGAATGTTCAATTCCCTATATTTCGGGGTTGCCAACCTAAATAAGTATGGAAACAGCAGCAATTTGGAGCCGGAACATGCTAGTAAGTAAGCCTAAACCGTTACGAAGAAGAAGAAGAAGAAGTTTAATTTAAGATTTAAGTGAAGATTCTTTGTACCTCACTTCATATCCAGTCTTCTAATAATACCTGTTTGAAAAAATCTAATTGATATAAAAGATAGTTTAATGAAACAAGTAGAAAAAAGCAAAATAGGTTGTGGTTTGGGTAAATTCCACATTAAAAAAACAAGAAAGAAAAACTTATGAATATTGAATTTCCCGGGGAATTTTATTTAATTCGGAGGTTCTTCGGTCCACCAACAGAGAAGCAGTTCTCCTGAACGACATAACATCAGTCGAAATATTATTGAAGATGAAACCACATACGTTTTGAAACCGGTTTATAGTGTTGACCGAGACGAGAACTCGGGACCCAGCGATAAAGAACGAGTGCGCCGCAGAGTCGCCAATAAAGTTACAATTATTTTTAATGTGGCTGCAGTAGAAACGTGGCTGCTGGGAACTGGAATCTGTGTCCCAGTACATTGACATTTGAGATCAAGTTACGAGAAGAATTTATAACTAGTTTGAGTTCCATCAATGAAATAGTGCGGGGCGTTGATCTGTTCTGTTATTAAACACAAGAATAATGCGTTTTCATGAAAGGTCACATGTAAGGAGGAGAGCAATCTATGTTCTATAGCCTTCTTTAACGGATACAAGAGAAAGATGGATCCTCCTTTCTTTTGACCTTTAGAAGATCATTAGTGAACCTAGACGGATGTGTATCCTGGATACCGGATTGTTGTTAATTATCCAATAGGCTCAGAGGGAAACTCGTTATTTCAAGTACAAATTCACTGCCTTTTGGATAAATGTATCTTTCTTTCTTTACCTTATTTTAACCTATCCATTTGTTGGTAAGTCCACCGCTGTGGTCTCGAGGTAGCGTGCTCCCTTGTCACGCAGCGGGCCCGCGTTCGATCCCGGGTCGGGGCAGTTTTTCTGGGTGAGGTTTTTATCGGGGTTTTTCCTCACCTGTAAGACAAATGTCAGGAAAACGTCCCCGAAATCATATGGCCATCATCATCACCATTCTTATCATTATCATCATCATCCTTCACCGGTGTGGAAAGCAACGGGAAGCTACCACACCTACAATTCCCTAGTAAAGCTGAAAGCATAGTATGAAAATGCTATGATTGCAGTTGAAGGACCTGCCTTCGGGCAGAATTACTATGGATGGATTTGTTGGTAATGTTAATTGCTCCATTTCAACCGCACCTTACAGGGCTTAAGTCTAGTTCGCATACATAGTTTTTTGGCCATGCAAGAACAAGGAGGGCCTCCCTGCTAAGTGATCAGGTCAGTGCCGGGGTCTCTTTCGAAACAACACGAATATTTAAGAGAAGACATACAATTGTCATACTTCTGAAGTGTTCAGAGCAAAAGTGGACCAAATCTAAAAATAGAATATATTGAGATTTAAATAGAATATACTGAAATAAATAGAATATTTAAATAGATTATACTGCGAAAAATGAGAAAGTCGCGACCGCTAGAGCGATTTTTAAATTTAGGTTTTTCCTGAAGTTCTTCTATTCCTAGGTGATGCCATGTGAGATCATGTCGAAACGTTGAACCAGTAGTAGGAGACCAACCGTGAATATTTGACGCAGGAAACTCAATTAACATTTCTTAATCATATATATATTTTTTTCTTATCATATCATACCATATTAAGGTTGCTTTGCTCAATGTTAAACATTTAATTATAACATCGATAAAGCGTCACTGCTACAAGGTAAAAATATTCTCTTTAATTTGCTTAATTGTTATAGTCAGCTACTAGATGGCAGTGAAGACCGAGTTCTCGCGACATCTAGTAATAATGGAGAATATAATACATATATAAGAAAAATAAGTGTTTTAATTGGATTTGCCTGGTGGTGTAATGGATATCACGCTGAGGTACAGACTCAGAGATCCGGGTTCGAATCCCGTCTAGGCATTTATTTTTCTTGTCAGGTAATATTAAGCTAGCATTGCTCAATATCAAAAATGTAATTATAACATCGAAAAAACAACTACTATAAAGTAAAAATAAATTATACTTAAAAAAAACAAAAATAACACGCTTTATTAGAAAACCGAACTAAAAAATGAAAAATAATTTTAATTTCCAACACGCTTGGGATAAAATTAAAGTGGTCAACACAAAAATCATCTCCAACACATCTAGAATAAAACTAGAGTTATAAAAAAATAATAATTTTACCATCAAAAGCGTGGGGTGCTTTTTATGATTTTTACATTTTCTTCTTAGAGACTTTACTTTTACCAATATCTGTTTATTATCAAATATATTAATTGATATATAACACCCCACGCTTTTGATGGTAAAATTATTTTATTTTTGTTGATAACTCTAGTTTTATTCTATATGTGTCGGAGATGATTTTTTTGTTGATCCCAACCTCAGAAGTAGGTTACAAGTACGCCATGTCAGGAGAGAACACCAGAAATGTCGAAAGACAACCTAGGGCATTTGCAAAAAAAAGTGTTTACCTTAATACCGGTCACGTGTTATAATTGTCTCACATTTAAGCGACAAAAACAATTGAAGGCTATAGCTTGCACTAATTGTATATTCAAAATTAATATAAAATTATGGAATATTCACCTGAAAGGTCCGTCTCCTCAACTTAATTAATCATTTAACTGTAGCGCTTTCGGGACAGGATTCCTGCCGATGATGGGACAAGTCCCGAAAGCGCTACAGTTAAATGATTAATTAAGTTGAGACGGACCTTTCAGGTGAATATTCCATAATTTTATATTTTAATTTTGAATAATACCTCAACGGAACACATCATGGATCTTATAAAAGTTAATTGTATATTACCCTTGTACTCTGGCGTAGTACACCTATTGTCTCCATTAATTACATTATTTTTGCAATTTAGTCTCTCGGTGTTAGAAAACAAAACATTATCATAGGAATGTTGATGTAAAATGTTTCTAACACAATCCTCTCTTTTTTTATGAAATTCTGTGAGAATGTTTTGGTACTCGGTTTTGTGTAAAAAAAATTCTCACAAAAATTGAAAGCATTTCTAGATGTAACAACTTGTAATGTTTGAATTTGACAACATAAACTATAGTTAAAACTTTAAACTTTTCCTATATTTAACATCCAAACATAATGCTATCATCAGACACTGGAGATTGACAGTTCATGGTAATATTCCTCTCTCAAGACACACAATTTTAGACACACTCTTATATGCAGATGATCAGGCTCTTTTCGGCAATAATGAAGATGAATTACAATATTCCACTCATCATCTTAATATAATAGCCCAACGATTTAACATGGAAATATCAACAACAAAATCTAAAGTTATGGCCTTTCAAGGGAACTTCTCAGTAAGAAGTAAAATGTGTATTCAGAATTCAATATTAGAGCAAGTTAATTCATTTAAATACTTAGGATATAATCTAACTTATAATGAGGAATGTGATATATCCTTTAAAATACAAAACTATAATAAAGCTTTAAGAATTATCAACCAAGTTTTTAAACCATCAAAAGTGCAGAGACACACAAGAATGAAAATCTATAAAATTCTCGCTAGACCCATAATCTGTTATGGCAGTGAAGCTTGGACCATCAGAACTCAGGATGATCGTCATATTACAGCCACGGAGATGAAATTTCTGCGTCGAACTGCAGGTTATAGCCTTCTAGACCACCAAAGAAATTCAACAATAGCCAGAGAGTTAAACATCGTACCTATATCTGAATACCTCCAAGAATATAGAAACAATTGGCTAGCCCATATTCAGCGCATGGATCGTCACAGAATACCAAAACAAATTCTTCACTACATTCCTCGAGGCAGAAGATCTGTGGGTCGACCTTTTCGGAGATGGCGGGAGACCGTAACGGGCCACTGGGCCTAATACTTGAAAGGACGATGATGATGACAGTGTATTGTAGACACACTGATCTCGTAGCAGTGTAATTAATATCCTTCATGCACGAAATACATAAACTGACAGAGTTCCTAACCAAGTCAAATTTATAGAATATTAGCTAATACCCGGCGTGCGCTGCTAAGCCTAAATAAATGAAAATTAAAGTGTTTTTATGTTTAGTTTAATAAGTAAAAGGAAAAAAAATATAAATTTATATTTTTAGATACCCCGTGCTGATTACGCGGCGTTGTCCTGGAATCTACTCCTCCCGATCTTCTTGGCATAAATGAGGTGAAAGACAAAAAATTATGTACTTCTTATGATTAGTTGAATAAGTAAAATGAAAAATAATTATAAAAGTATATCGTAATTATTTTAGGATTCCCGTGCTCATTACCCGGTGTTGCCGAGGAATCTACTTATCTCGATCTTCTTGGCATAAATGAGCTAAAAGACAAAATTCGTTATCGTGAGTTATCCGTAAAAGAATACCCGCCATGTGCTACTATGCTTGCACAGGAATCTACGTACTTGTCTCGATCTTCTTGGCATCAATGAAAGACAAAAATGGTTATTGTGAGTTATCCATAAGAGATAAACATATGCTGTCGGAGACATTTTGTAGAGCTTTTTGAGGTATTCAATTCTGTGTAGATTAATTTTGTGTATTTGTTATGGTTTAGGCAGCGAATGCCATTTAAGCGTCCAAAGAGCTACTTTTTTCACGTTTTCCACTATAAAGGGTGATTTTTAAGGGTGTAGGAGTTGAGTATCACAACTCTCTTATAGCCTATGTTCATCCCGGGAATCTCCTGAACATTTTACAAAAATCAGCTGAGAATAGTGATATTCTTATACCGGATTGGTGAATGGTTCATGAACTAAGAAACAGTAAAATTATAATATTTCGGGCACTGAAACAGGGTTAATGTCTATTGCATCTACCTGTTGGCATTGATGCAACTACTTTCAAATACATGCAATGTCAATGCCAGCCTTACTTTGCTCTGATTACATTCATATTTGGGTTATATTTACTTGTTACTTGTGTTCTAACTTTACAGTTATCAAATTACTTCATTAACTATGATTTGAAAAATCAAAATTAAGTTACCAGATGGAGAAATAACAGAACACATAAACACAAGCAAACGTGTTCGACAAGGATGTGGACTATCTCCACTCTTATTTAATATATATATTAACAGAATGGAAACAAACAGTAAATAGTGGAATTTCAATAACTAGGAATAAAATAATTCAAACAATATTATATGCTGATGATCAAATAATATTATCAGATTCCCAAGATAGCTTACAAATAGCAGCATATCAATTATTCAAAATTGCCAGCAAATATAATATGAAAATTTTCACTTCAAAATCCAAAACAATGGTAATGTGTGGAAAAAACATACAACGGGTGAAAAGTGAGATTGATGGAAAAATTATAGAACAAGTGTCAGATTTCTCTTACTTAGGAAGTGTATTTGCAGAGTATAAGAGTGACATTGATTCAAAATTACAAAAATATAATAAAATGAATGGGGCAATATGAAGACATTTTGGTAAACAGATGAGGACAGAGACAAAACTAAGATTACATAACATCACATCAAAAGCTGCTCTAAAATACGGAAGTGAAATTTGGATTTTAAATAAAAGAAACTCTCATAAACTTCAAGTAAGCCAAATGCGCTTCTTACGATCATTGTTAGGAGTTAATAGACTGGATCACCAAAGGTACACTACTATCAGAGGAAAACTTGGAGTAACAAGTTTAAATGAAGATATACAAAGATACCAACAAGAATGGAAAAATCATCTGAGGAGAATGGCAAGAAATAGACTTCCAAAATTGGCGTTCCAATATACCCCAACTGGACATAGGGACCAAGGAAGACCAAAACATCGGTGGAAAGATCAAGACCATCTTCGCTAGGTTTACCGTACAGGCCACATGGCCTAAAACGAATTTGTTCATGATGATGATGATGAATTATGATTTGAGGGAAGTAAATTATACAGGGAATGATTGGAAAGCATTAACTCAGGATAGGTATGTATGGGGAGCTTATGTCCGCGCGGCCATGAACCTACGGGTTCGATACTGCCAGTGAGTTAGTTAGTTATATCGAAAGAATTAATGTTTGTGCCAAGTCTAGAATGGTGTAGTGGGCTGCACATTAGTCTTTACGAACTAGAGATCCACGGTTCGTTTCCTGGTTCAGACATTAATTTTTCTTTTCACAATATCACTATAATATTATAATATGATCCATTATTGGAACTGTGTTAAAATAACTGTATTGGAAATGTTAAGTGCTTATGGTTACCTTTAAATGAACGTAAAGCTAATAAGTAATACATAAATATATTTTACGAAGATGAAAATGTTCAGAGTCGGAATCCACAATGAAAATCCCTTCGCGTTGATTTGTCCATTGGATTCCTCCATGCTAAAAATCCATCGACTTCTGCCGGGTTTGAACCTACGACACTATGGATCAGAGGTAAGAATGTTTAGATATTTTAGAGTGCAGTGATGCGATACTTTATTCTGTATTACAGAGTGTCTATTGAGGAAAATAGTCTTCTCACGTACAGAAATGATGACTTGCAGATTTTATCCTTCCTTAATGACTTTGAGCTTGTCCTGGGGCGGCTCTCGACCTCGGTGAACGCACAAAGAGTTATGTAAATTTGCAAAAGTTCGTTCAACTCTTGTAGCAGAGAATTTTGTAAATCATTGGCTAAGAATTAAATTAGAAAAAACTCTTTGTGGTGTTTCGTGCAAAAGATAAATTGTGTGAATATGTCTAGTTGCTTTAAAATGACAAATGGTCATTTTTTTACAAATTACAACCATATGAAACGCCGTCAGGAAATTGTATAATAAAGTAATTAAACGCCTGCAGTTATTCAGGTGTCTGGGAAGTTAATCTTTTTAGACTATTAACCTAAACCGCAACAAATATCATTTGAAAAATGGTGTAGAAATACCAGTCGTAATAGTGCCTAGAATTAACATTGTCTTTAAAATCTCATTAAAATCCCGTGTCTTAATTCAAGTCTGGGTGCATAAGGACGTACAGATTTTGATTAGAGGTCCCTTATTTTAGTTAGTCGTTTTACATACCCTAATCACCGTCGGGTGATTCACGACTTGAGTTCTCCTTCGAATGAAGCCAAGCTCAGATTTTTATCATCATCATCATTCCAGGGATTAGGCAATTTCCCGTTCCGACTTCATAATGCATCAGCCCAACGTCTTCTAGGTCTTCCAACATCACGTCTTCCTCTTGCTTGATAATTTCTTGCTAACAATGGATATCTCTCCTTACTCATTCCATCCATATGATCAATCCATTTTTGTCTGTAATTCGTTACCTTATCCAATAAAGGCTGTCTTTCAATTCTTCTCTTATATCCTCATTTCTTATTCTATCAAGTCTTGTACATCCTTTTACTTGTCTTAGGAACCTCATCTCTGCCGTCTGTATTCTATCCTTCTGTTTTTTCACTGGAGCCCAAGTTTCACATCCATACAATATTGTGGGAACCGCCATAACATTATACATTTTTATCTTGGTTTCTTTTCTAATTTTATTTTTGAATGTTCTCTGTATTGTTCCACACACCGTCTGAAATTTATTTATTTTGGAGTCAATATCTCTTTCCACATTGTAGCCAACATAACAGCCCACCTGTTCTACACTTTTATTTTCTAAAATAATTTTGGATCTCACTGAATCTCTTCCTCTAAAAGCCATGGTCTTCGTTTTCCTTACAGAAATCTTTAGATCATCAGATTTTTATGCCCTCAAAAAATCCATCGATTACGACAGTGTTTAAACATCCGAAACTAGAAACCAGAGGCGAGCTTGGTAACAATTATTCCACAAGGCAGTCAGCTGTACTAGTACATGACGACAATAAGGTACATTATGTAGGCCTTATGTATTTTTAGACTTCTCAACCCTTAACATGTTAGTCAGAACTAACAAGGAACTTTCAAACATTGCAACCATGTTTACTACGAAACTCTCAAATAAAGATGGCTCTTAAATATTATATAAATGGCAGTGAGGGGAGAAATTTTATTTTTCATGAACTACCCTACTTATCATAAGTACTGTAATGCCACGAGTGATTTCCAATTTATCTAGAGAATTTGGAAATCAAGAGTGGCATTTGTTAGGACTATTTAACGAATAAAATTAAGCTGTTTACTCACAAATCATTATTTAGATATAGTTATTTTAAAATATTTATATATTTAATGTAAACGGCGATGTTTGAAAACAAATAAACGATTGTTACGCTTGTTCATTCACTGCAACCAGATCATATTATTTATTGCCAAAGGATCGCAATATTGTAAGAATGGGCCCTAGTGAAGAAATTTATAACCAACGTTATAGGTATTAATTCATTTCTGATGTCCTATGACGTAAATATGTCAATTATATTTCCGTGCAACGTTATTTCGTGGGAAATAATTCGTTTAGGAAAGTGCAAACAGTGGTTTCTTTTTTTCCTGGTATAATCAATTGCTACAAATGTTTTTATATTAACTCCCGCAAGTACTATCAGCTGACAATCGTGCACTATATATACAATTAGGGAGCCGTATTTCTTAGAGACTCAGTCACTGTAAAATTGTGCTCTGACCTATTCAGAATGATAAAAAGGAGGTGCTTTCTTTGATATGATACACTTATTTAATAAATTCCAGATGAAACACGACTCTGATTGGTTGTAAAACAAGATGCATTGAAACGTGATTGGTCATTGACTCCCATTTGGGATATGTGTTAAATAGTCTATGTAAACAATAAGTTGAGGTTTAATTAATATATACTCGTAACACTGATCAACATGATGTTTGTCTCATGGGTACCAATAGTTGTACTTAATGCAGTTTTTTATCGTGTTTTCAAATATGTATTCGGAATTTCTCCATCACCCACAGTTTTTTTATTTCAATTTCAATTAATGGATTTAAATAATTATTTTTTAATAAACTTTTTTCGTCCATTTTTCCATTGTAAAATAAAACAAATGAACTAACTCAGGAGAATTAAGCTGTGAAAAAGAGATATCAAGGCAAATGGAATCCTAATATGCTGGCCGATTATTGTCGGACCATAACGAGGGATGCTCCACAGGCGAAATATAGCAGAAAATCGTCATTTATTACTTTCTAGGTGAGTCCGAATGTTCGAATATTGTATAGTTACGAATGTAGAAAGTATTAAAGTGTTTGAAATTATAAATGCCTGTATCTCGGACACCTTGCGTGATGGAGAAAACCGATATCATATTTGAATTCAGGAGAAAAAATACTGTCAGATTCACATATTTTTCTTTCTGAGGCAAAAACACGTTTATTTTATGTTGCTCAGTGAAATCAGTTTGTCATCCCCCATATATTACCAGTTTCTCTTTTAATTACTCTGTACATTCTATTTAATTACACACATATCCAAGTGTGCAAACAAAATATCTGGATGTTTAAACAATACTGTTTGGAAAAATAAAAATTTAAGAATAGATGCAAAAGTAAGAATTTACAAATCTGTCATAAGACCAGTTCTAACATATGGTTGTGAATGCCGAACAGAAACTCAAAAAACAAAACAAATCAATGAAACAACCGAAATGAAAGTTTTAAGGAAAATCGTAGGAAAATCGCTGAGAGAGAAAATTCGCAGCTCTGTTATTAGAGAAGAATGTGAAATTGAACCTATAAACCTCTGGATAAATGATAGAAGACTAAATTGGAACGATCACATAGATAGAATGGAGAACAGTAGAAAGTACGTGACTGGACACCTCAGCAGAAAAGGCCTTTAGGAAGACCACAACTACGATGGAAGGACGTCACCATACCCCGGACCTGTAGTGAATGAACACACAACAAGCTGCCAGCTTTCATGCGTAGAGGAAGAAGAAGAATATCCAAGTGGTACATGAGTGAGTTCGGATTCGGTTCAGATAGAACATAAATAATATATGTACAACAAAATATGAAATTACAAAAAAAAACTACTTATTTGTTATTTGTGAAAACTAAAGTAAGCAATTAGGCCATGTGGTGGAATATATATAATAGCAGTCACTGTAATGTATTCCACGCGTCCAGTAATAGAACGGATTAAGTCATTATTTTGTTGAGTTGAGTAACTTTTAATTCTTTGATTTCTTAACTTCATGACTGTAGCAAGAGTTTCTTATAATTACTGGTTCAGAAACACGGCCGCTTCTCTCACATCCCATTTGCTTTTTATTCTGGTTTTAATATAGTAATAATAACTATGGAAGAATGGTGTAAAACCCACAGCTTCTATATAAACAAAGCAAAAACAGAAATAATGGTATTCAGAAACAGAGGAAAGATCCCTGTCACAACACAAATAAAACTGGACAAAGATAACACCAAAATAGCAAAGGAGTTTTAATATCTAGGCATTATTAAAATATAAAATTATGGAATATTCACCTGAAAGGTCCATCTCCTCAACTTAATTAGTTATTTAACTGTAGCGCTTTCGGGACTTGTCCCATCATCGGCAGGATTCAAAACCAAACTGCCGATGATGGGACAAGTCCCGAAAGCGCTACAGTTAAATAACTAATTAAGTTGAGGAGACGGACCTTTCAGGTGAATATTCCATAATTTTATATTTTAATTTTGAATAATACCTCAACGGAAAACATCATGAATCTTATAAAAGTTGATTTAGGCATTACTTTACAACCCAGTGGAAGAAGCTTCACAAAACACTTAGCAGAAAGATCAACGCAAGCAATAATGACAATAAATGATATACGCAATATACAAGCTCAAAGCCTGGAATCAGCGATGAAACTATTCAATGCAAAGATCCTCCCAATAATAACTTAAGGGATATAAATCATATGGCCACATCTTACAGAAGCTAATTTGAACACGCTGTAAAAAGTGAAAGCTACTTACATAAAAAGAGCAATAGGAGTATTAAAAACGACAAGAAGCCGTGTAGTGTACCTACTGGCAAGGGAGACTTTCCTTATCGAGGACTTGAAAACATCATACCTACTAACAACCACAGAACCCTATGAACATGCGCTACAAAGACTACGCAGAAAAAGAGCGGAAGTATGGCCGGAATTCTTCAGCACCGGAGCGATGATAGACAGGAACTGGACAGAAGCAAATTTCCCGATACATGTCATCACAAGACCAAGCGTGCATGGATTCCACCACCTAATGTGTAGAGAAAAACATTCCATGACCCGAAGGCGTCATGCATAAATGAAGTGTGTGAACAGAAATGCGAAAGATATCACATTGAAACATGTAAACAAAGAACAAAAACAATTAGTGATTACGCAAGACAAAGCTGAAGTGTTAGTGATTGTTAAACTACTGTGTTATCACCCTCGCACATTTGTGCGCAACCCATTTATATAATATAGTAATAATAACAATAATAATAATCATCATCATCATCATCATAGTACATTCACGAATTTAGGCCATTTGTTGACCTGTTTCGGCCTCAAGAGAAACACCATCCAGAAGTCTTTTGAGTGGACGTCCTGGTCTTCTTCTTCCTGCAGGTTGATATCTTAACATTAGTTTGGGTATTCTGTGATCTTCCATTCGATGAACATGTTGTATCCATCTTGACTTATAATCAGAAATTTTGTTTTCTAAAGGTTCCATGTGTAATTCTTCTAAGATGTCTTCATTTTTTTTGTGATCTAGTAGTGTGTTCTGGCTTTTTTCGTGTTGAGACTTGAAAGTAGTTTTGAAGTTCCTTAGGACAGGTTACTGGCCCGACGCTAAGTAGTCCAGTGGTAGGGCTGCTACCTTTTAGACTCTGGACAGACATTAGGATACTGCATTTACTCAGTACCTGATGGAACGGTTATACCGCCGTGACTCGGTCCTCAGAGCCTCGTTTGTGAAAACAGGTTGTACCGCGAGAAGGTGAGGATGAGAATTGGGTAGGAGAGGTTATACACACGTCACTACCCCTTACAACCCTAACAATAATAATAGAAATAATAATAATAATAATAATAATAATAATCTTGTACCTTGTAAGCCCATGTTTCCCTTATTGATAATTGCAAGCCAGATGTATTCCAACTTAAATTCTACCCCCCTTAAAGATAAAACTTTGCAATAAATTTTTAGCCAACCGGAACCTTTATAGATACAGGGAAGAATTTGAACCATACTAATTTAGTTACACTTGTTTTCGTATAGATGTCACTTGAATGGTCCGTGGTCAGCGTTCCGCCTCGTACTGACATCTAGAAAAACAAGGTAGTTCTAGGAGGGGAAAATTCGGTAAATTTTGCTTAGAGGCCTTTTCATTCAGGATTAAGGATCTTTTACGAGCCTGAAAATCTTCAGACTCGTGACCCACGGCTTAAAGTCCCTCCCGGAGGACTTGCTCCTTGGATTTTTCTCTCCTAAAAAATCCATCGACCCCGGCCGGATTTGATCCGCGACCCTCGGGACCAGAGGCAAGGAGCATAACCACTAGCCCACCGCGGCCAATAATAATGTTGTTAATAACTTGACTAAATTATTGACTTGATAATTAAAGTACTAAAAATGAAAAAAAATAAGAGAATAAGAAGATGTTAAACAAGGTTATGTATTAAGATGTTTAACGAAGTATTGAGTGAGTTGTAATATGGAAGGACGAATATTATTCACTATTTAACTCATGCCCCAAATGGGTGTCAAAGACCAATCACATTTCAATGATTTTTTATTTACAACCAATCACAGTCGTATTTGACCTAGAATTGACCAACTAAAGTTTATCATAATAAAGAAAGCACCTCCTTTCTAACATTCTAAATAGGTCATAGCATTATTTTGCAGTGACCGACCCCCCAAGAAATACGGCTACCAGATGGTATATATAGTGCATGAATGTCAACACATACCGCATGCGGGAGTTAATATAAAAACATTTGTAGCAATTGATTATACCATCAAAAAAATAAACCACTGTTTGCACTTTCTTAAATGTATTTTTTCCCGGGTAACAATATAATTATCATATTTACATCCTAGGACATCCGATCCGATTGAGGGTCTTTCCACTTTTCAGCGGTTGCCCTTTTACCAGCCGGCTGCTGGCCCTTCACATCCACATGTGTCAATCACAGAGGTAGATGATCAACAGCCAGTGTAGGGGTGACATGTGGTTAGCATGTCGAGTCCCCCAGCCGTTATAGCTGGTTCCTCAACCTGGAGCCGCTACTTATTGTAGCTACCCAATTGCCTCACGATGCTGGGTGGGCACCGGTCCCATACTGGCCGAAATACCATGAGAAAATTTCTTCCCCCATGGAGACTCGAACCAGCGCAAGTCCCGTAGCTCTGCGCCAAGGCTTCCTACCTTAACCGCTCGGCTACGGCGCGGGACTATCATAGGACATCAGAAATGAATTAATATACAGTTTGATGTCTTTAATTTTGTCTCCACAAGAATGCATTCTTACAATATTGCGTTCCTTTGGCAATAAATAATATGATTTGGTTACAGTAACGAACAAAAGAAGCAAATGAAGCGTATCAATCGTTTCTCATTTGTTTTCAAACATCGCCGTTTACAATAAATATATAAATATTTTAAAATAACTATATTTAAATAATGATTTGTGAGTAAACAGCTTAATTTTATTCGTTAAATAGTCCTAACAAATGTCACTCTTGATTTCCAAATTCTCATAAGTAATGCCACGAGTGATTTCCAATTCATCTAGAGAATTTTGAAATCAAGAGTGGCATTTGTTAGGACTATTTAACGAATAATATTAAGCTGTTTACTCACAAATCATTATTTAACTATAGTTATTTTAAAATATTTATACATTTAATGTAAACGGCGATGTTTGAAAACAAATGAGAACGATAGGTACGCTTCATCTGCTTCTTTTGTTTATCACTGCAACCAGATAATACTATTTATTGCCAAAGGAACGCAATATTGTAAGAATGCTCTCTAGTGGAGAAAAAATGAAACACATCAAACTGTATATTAATTAATTTCTGATGTCGTATGATGTAAATATGACAATTATATTTTTCTGGATTGTTACCTGGGAAAAAAATACATTTAAGAAAGTGCAAACAGTGGTTTCATTTTTGGTGGTATAATCAATTGCTACAAATGTTTTTATATTAACTCCCGCATGCGGCATGTGTTGACAATAATGCACTATATATACAATCTGGTAGCCGTATTTCTCACAGGCTCAGTCACTGCAAAATAATGGTCAGACCTGTTCAGAATATTAAGAAGGAGGAGCTTTCTTTAATATGGTAATTATAACACTGATAAATATTTCGTGAAACACGACTCTGATTGGTTGTAAAACAGAAATCATAGAAACGTGATTGGTCATTGACTCCCATTTGGGGCATGAGTTAAATAGTCTAGATAAATTCACTCCTCGCTTCGCGAGTCATGAATTTATTGATAATTTGGAAATCTCTCGTGGCATTATTTATGATAATGATATGACTACAGATACTTGTTTCTTGGCAACTCTAGTTGAAGGAAACCATAAAAGCGGGTAGTTGAAAGAAGAGAATGGTTTCACTGACAGCAATGGTTCCTTTAGAAAGATGAATCGCCTTCTTTTTAACTAGCAATAATAACAGTGGTTATTCCTTGAAGCTATTCATTATTTTCTGCGAAGGATTAAGTAATTTAATCTTAGAATAAAACACAATATGATATGAAATGCGTGAGAAATGAAGCTTACAAAGAAATCCATGAAGTAGACCAAGCGCTCCCGTAGTGAGGTAACGGTTGAGATTACATGAGGATCCTTTCCTACCCGTGCATTCACATCTCCGAGCTATAGTGACGTAATACACGTGTGCACGACTACTGTCGCATTCATAACTCCGCACTTTCTCATATCAACACGTTCACCGACTAACATACTTCAAATTATTCGCGAAAATTTAAAAACATTTTGTGGAAAAGTGCATTTTAATACGTAGTGAAGATCTCCATCTGTTAGGTAATTATGGACCAGAAAAGAAGGTACGATGGGTGGCATTAAACACACAACACACACATATATATATATATATATATATATATATATATATATTATATTGCAGATTTTCGCAGGTATAAGAATGAATATGAAAGTTTTCTTGGGTTTTCCGCGTCTTAGGTTAAAGTTCGACCTCTGGCCACTGATTCCGACGTTACGGCATGATCCCACATGTCATTATCATTCCTTGATAATGGCATGTGGGATAAGACCTAAACCTGTGACTCGAACTTATCATTCCTTGATAATGACATGTGGGATCATGCCGTAACGTCGGAATCAGTGGCCAGAGGCTGAACTTGAATCCAAGACGTCCAAGACAACTTTCATATTCATATATATATATATGTCCACCGCTGTGGTCTCGAGGTAGCGTGCTGCCTTGTCACGCAGCGGACCCGGGTTCGATCCCCGGTCGGGGCAGTTTTTCTGGGTGAGGTTTTTATCGGGGTTTTTCCTCACCTGTAAGACAAATGTCAGGAAAACTTTAAGGCCCAAACGGTCCCCCATCATCATCATCATCCTTCACGGGTGTGGAAAACAACGGGAAGTTACCAGGCCTACAATTCCCTAGTAAAGCTGCAAGCATAGCATGAAAATGGTATGATTGCAGTTTAGGATTTGCCTTCGAGCAGAATTACTATGGATGGAATGTACACAGAATTGAATATCTCAAAAAGCTCTACAAAAAAGTCCGCGACAGCATATGTTTATCTCTTACGGATAACTCACAATAACCATTTTTGTGTTTCATTGTTGCCAAGAAGATCGAGACAAGTACGTAGATTCCTGAGCAAGCATAGCAGCACATGGCGGGTATTCTTTTACGGATAACTCAGAATAACGAATTTCGTCTTTTAGCTCATTTATGCCAAGAAGATCGAGATAAGTAGATTCCCGGGCAACATCGGGAAATCAATACGGGAAATCTTAAAATAATTACGATATACATTTATAATAATTTTTCATTTTACTTATTCAACTAATCATAAAAGCACATTAATTTTCATTTATTTAGGCGTAGCAGCGCACGCAGGGTATTAGATAGTAAATAAATAAATTCAACAACAGCAAGAGTCTTGAAGAAGAAGTAATACTAAGATATAAGACATGAAATGTTGAATTTGAGGAAGAAGGAGTATAAAAATGTAAAAAAAATGTATATACATTTTATAATAAAATATATTATTGTGTGACAAACTTAATTAGCTAGGGGCGTGACTAGGTTTGGTATCTTGATGCCGCGGGTCCTTTCTCTGTGACACACAGCATTGTTAAGACTACTGTACATTCACGTCGCTCGACCATACACTCAACTTTCCCGCAATCGTTCACTCACTTCAGGAAAAACCTCACACGTCCTCTGTAAAATTCTGTAAAACTATTTTTTTAATGTTACATATACAACAAATTAGAATTTAACAAAACTATAAAAAATCTAAATTAAATTTTTATTTAAACATGTCACTTTAAACTAAGGCACGTTCTAGAATTTGTATTTAAAATGTTCATTTATAGGAACGTAAAGCGTCTCTATCGGTCTTACATGAGTTAGCAGTTAGATTCCATCTAGAATAATGTTTGCCCAATCCAAAGCATTATAGTCCGTGTTTTTTTTTGTGATTGTATTTACCTTTTTCTTTATATAATAATAATAATAATAATAATAATAATAATAATAATAATAATAATAATAATAATAATAATAATAATAATAATAATAATAATAATAATAATGATAATGATAATGATAATCATTATGATAATGATAATAATGATAATGATAATGATAATGATAATGATAATGATAATGATAATAATAATAATGATAATGATAATGATAATGATAATGATAATGATAATGATAATAATAATAATGATAATGATAATGATAATGATAATGATAATGATAATGATAATAATAATAATAATAATGATAATGATAATGATAATGATAATGATAATGATAATAATAATAATGATAATGATAATGATAATGATAATGATAATGATAATGATAATAATAATAATAATAATAATGATAATGATAATGATAATGATAATGATAATAATGATAATGATAATGATAATGATAATGATAATGATAATAATGATAATGATAATGATAATGATAATGATAATGATAATGATAATGATAATGATAATGATAATAATAATAATAATAATGATAATGATAATGATAATGATAATAATAATAATAATGATAATGATAATGATAATGATAATAATAATAATGATAATGATAATGATAATGATAATAATAATAATAATAATAATAATAATAATATAATAATAATATATAATAATAATAATGATAATAATAATAATAATAATGATAATAATGATAATGATAATGATAATGATAATGATAATGATAATGATAATAATGATAATGATAATGATAATGATAATGATAATGATAATATATGATAATGATAATGATAATGATAATGATAATGATAATAATAATAATAATGATAATGATAATGATAATGATAATGATAATGATAATGATAATGATAATGATAATAATAATAATGATAATGATAATGATAATGATAATAATAATAATAATAATAATAATGATAATAATAATAATAATAATAATGATAATAATAATGATAATGATAATGATAATAATAATAATAATAATAATAATGATAATGATAATGATAATGATAATAATAATAATAATAATAATGATAATGATAATGATAATGATAATGATAATAATAATAATGATAATGATAATGATAATAATAATAATGATAATGATAATGATAATAATGATAATGATAATGATAATAATTATAATGATAATGATAATGATAATGATAATAATAATAATAATGATAATAATGATAATAATAATAATAATAATAATAATAATAATAATAATAATAATAATAATGATAATGATAATGATAATGATAATGATAATAATAATAATAATAATAATAATAATAATAATAATAATAATAATAATAATAATAATAATAATGATAATGATAATGATAATAATAATAATGATAATGATAATGATAATGATAATGATAATAATAATAATGATAATGATAATAATAATGATGATAATAATCATAATGATAATGATAATAATAACTATAATGATAATGTTAATGATAATAATAACTATAATGATAATGATAATGATAATAATAATAATGATAATAATGAGGATGAAAATGGATTACTTGAGGAGAGCAGCAGGATGTTAAAAATTAGACAAAATAAGAAATACTGTCATAAGAGAAAAAATGAAAATTGGTTATTCAATAGTAGATTATATACGGTATAAGCAATTAAATTGGTATGGGCACGTACGACGAATGCAAGAAGAAAGATTACCCAGGAAAACATTGGAATGGTGTCCACCTGGAAGAAGGAGGAGAGGAAGACCTCGAAACTCATGGATGCAGGAAATAAGAACTGGAATGAGAGCAAGAGGACTGGAGGACATGGATTGGATGGAGAGAGACGAGTGGAGAAGAAAAATAAAACTTTAGGCACAGAAAGATGTGTAAACATTAAAATTATGTATATAAATAAATAATAATAATGATAATTATAATTATAATGTTTTTTCAACTTGAATAATGTCCCTTATTGTACTGTTTCTGACCTTATCCCTTCTTGAAATTCTTGTCGATTTGAATTTTGGAGGCGATCGACAAGAATTTCAAGAAGGGATAAGGTCAGAAACAGTACAATAAGGGACATTATTCAAGTTGAAAGATCATATTATGAAAAATAGAAGAAAAACGTTTGAAATGGTATGCACACCTCATAAGAATGGAAGAAGAGAGAATACCAAAGAAGATCCTTAATTGGAAACCTAATGGAAGTAAGTAAGTAAGTAATGGAAGAAGTGGAAGAGGCAGGCCTAGAGAACGATTGATGGATGGAGTGAAGAGAAGCATGGAACCTAGAGATTTGAGGGAAGAAGATGCTTTAAACAGGAACCTCTTGCGACAAATCACTTTGGGTTGAAGAAGAAACACTGTATTGTGGAATACTCCTAAATAAAAAAAAGATAATAATAATCCATCAATTCAGAATAGTTCTGCCCGAGCGCAAGTCTTTTACTGCAATCATAGCATTTTCATGCTATGCTTGCAGCTTTACTAGGGAATTGTAGGTGTGGTAGCTTCCCGTTGCTTTCCACACCGGTGAAGAATGATGATGATAATGATGATGATGGTGGCCATATGATTTCGCGGACCGTTTGGGCCTTAAAGTTTTCCTGACATTTGTCTTACAGGTGAGGAAAAACCCCGATAAAAACCTCACCTAGGAAAACTTCCCCGACCGGGGATCGAACCCGGAACCGCTGAGTGACAAGGCAGCCCGCTTCGTCGAGACCACAGCGGTGGACTATATATATAACATATTTTCAGTACATACAAATCCGTTTCTTGGTAATAAGGTAGGAATTATTATTTTAACAGAGAGAAATTCATTATAGAAAATCTGCTCATCCATAGTGTGAAAACTTTGTTTTGTTTTTTTCATTCTTTAATATAAAAACTAGAAGCCAGTTCAACAACCTTGTTGAGGTAGGCAGCTACAGTCCAGTTGTGTGGGATTCCCACCAGTGACTGCAAGTAACTAACCTCTACTATCGTGTTCAGAAGTATGTTTTACATTAATTGTTTATTCAGAAATTGAATTCAATATGGAACGAGTTGTCTCGGACGGTGGCGTATTAAATTAGGAATCCCGAGTTCAAATCCTGGTGTCGGCCCAGTAAATTAAGTTTTATTCGTAATTTTTTGTCACTTTAGAAAGCAGATTATTGATTTGGAATTACATTACCACATTCAATATCATTGAATATTTCATATCCTTACATGCAATTTCGTTACAATCCCTGACACACACACACACACAGACACATCCCAGGCCGGGTCTTCTCTTCTAGAACACTCTTTTCTTGACAACTATTCCCATTCGTGCCACCTATCCCTCCAATCGCAGTCTACGAGACTTAACTATTCGTATAATAATAATAATAATAATAATAATAATAATAATAATAATAATAATAATAATAATAATAATAATAATAATAATAATAATAGCTTTATTTTACCTGGCAGAGTTAAGGCCTCAAGGCCTTGTCTACCACTCAACCAGGTTTAAAAAAATACAAACAAAAAAATAGTCTTAAATCTAAATTACAATATATATATATATATAAATAAACGATTACAAGTTATGAATACAATACAATTAATATTTATAATGTATTTTGATTTAATCTAAATGTAACGAATTAAATATATAATATGTACAAGATATATAAAAAAACGAGGAAAAGATTAATGACATAGTATAAAATTAAATAAATAGAGAAAAATTAATTATTAGACAACAGGTAACTGTATAAGCGTGACTTAAAGGTGCCAAGTGTGCGGCAACCCCTGATATCTTGAGGAAGGAGATTCCAGGAGCGGGCAGAGGCTACTGTGAAGGAAGTAGAATAGGAGGAAGTGCTATGAAGAGGAATTGTTAGCAGACTGCTATCTTGTGACCTAGTGTCAATATTGTGGTAGGAGGATAACTTCTCAAATCTGGACGCCAGGTAAGTAGGGATGTAGGAATTCAGAAGCTTGAAAAGTAGTGAAAGAGAGTGCAATTTAGGTCTGTCAGTAAGACGGAGCCAAAAGAGGTTAAGTGTTCGGAAATATGGTCATAACGGCGGATATTGGAAATGAATCGAACGCAAGCATTATGAACACGCTGCAGTCTCTGCGACAAGTCATAGTTTAGATCATTATATATAATCTCACAATAATCGAAGTGTGGCAACACAAGATTCTGCACAAGGATTTGTTTTAACGAAACTGGGAGAAAATTCTTTATACGTCTAAGATAATGTAAGATGAAGAAAGTCTTTTTACATATGTGTTTCACTTGTGTTTGCCAGGTTAAATTTGCGTCTAGATGTAGTCCAAGATCTATTACTGAAGAAGAATAAGGGATAATTATATTATTTATAGTAATGTTTGGAAGTGTAGATATGTCAAAGGTTGTAAGCAGTCTTTGTTGTCCCATTAGAATTACTTGTGTCTTGTTAGGACACATCTCCGCATAGCGGCAGTCACATGTTTCCACAATTCGTTTCACACTAATGTGTCGTAGTTTTGATATAATGAGACGAAACATGATTCGTGAATCACCCGGTATAAAGCTTGAGATTCTTGTACGTGCCGTAAATGTACAAAACTGCGCCTACTTAGTTTCTTTCTTTCTAAATCGAATCATTCTCGAGATTTTTTGGTCCATAAAAACGCACCGACAGCCGCTGTCCTCGCACCCTCGAAACTCGGAACGTGGTAACCACCGGAACTCACTGCTAAACTATACACTTTGAAATGACACCCTAAGAAGCCAAGGGATATCAGTAAGAAACGTCAATTTTTGATTAAATTATGTATAAATTTGAGACATAAATATTCCAGATTCTAAGTCTGACACTTCTCTGCCAAAACAGCGAATCCATTCACAGTAATTCTGCCCGAGGGCAGGTCCTTAACTCACAGTAATATAATGTACGGTTAAAAACTATAATATAGTTACCTTGTAGGTCCGTCTCCTCAACTTAAGTTCTTTTAAAACTCTGTAGGACTTTCGGGACTAATGCATTCTGCTGATGATGGGACTAGTCCCGAAAGTCCTACAGAGTTTTAAAATAACTTAAGTTGAGGAGACGGACCTACAAGGTAACTATATTATAGTTTTTAACCGTACATTATATTACTGTGAACTAATACCTCAACGGAAAATCACCATGAATTTTACTAGTACCGAGGTCTTTAACTGCAATCATAGCATTTCCATGCTATACTTTGCGGCTTTACTACGGAATTGTAGGTGTGGTAGCTTCCCGTTGCTTTCCACACCAGTTAAGGATGATGATGATGATAATAAGGATGATGATGATGATGGCCATATGATTTCGGGGACCGTTTGGGCCTTAAAGTTTTCCTGACATTTGTCTTACAGGTGAGGAAAAACCCTGATAAAAACCTCACCCAGGAAAACTATCCCGACCGGGGATCGAACCCGGGTCCGCTGCGTGACAAGGCAGCACGCTACCTTGAGACAACAGCGGTGGAGAAAATAACTAATAATATATAAAAATTTTAAATTATTTATTGCGCGATAGTGTATTTTGTCGTACTTACAGCAATGGCGACAATGGTTGAAAGTTCAACTTCCTACATTTCGGGGTTGCCAACCTAAATAACTATACTGTAATGTTACATATTACAAACACGCATGTGGGAAGTAAAACCACTGCCCTCTATGTATACTACATACAATCTATATATAAAAAAATATCCAAAAGGTAGTGTTAATATACATTATACGAAACAAATCACTGCATTTTAAATTAACTGAAATTTATTTGAAACAATATAAAACAATAAATACGTACTTGTCGCCATTTTATCACTAAATTGGTATCACGGCCTCCTGTTGTTTTAACTAATAAGCATTGCCCGCACTGTTAACATTAGTCAATTGTTTATAATGAACGATAATATTTCCAACAAAGATGTTATTATTTTGCTATTATTTATTATTTTGAAAACACCATCGTGCAAGAAATAATGTACAACGCACGTTTGTGAAGTGTTTTACCCAAGCTATCGCTCGGTTTTTAAACATTTTCCTCAATTCTGTAAAAACCACTTCCAAACCTCGCATCGTAATGTAGCCTACTGTTTAATCCACATGTGATTGTTTTAGCAGTTTTCTTTTCAGCCACTAGATTTCAGCACCAGACAAATTTTTACTTGCATCCATTGACAACTCACAATCAGATTATTATCTGCTTTAACTACTAAAATCTAGAATAGAATAGATTTATTTAGCCTGATGGAGTTAAGACCATGTGGTCTTCTCTTCCACTCTCCAGGACAAACATATGTTACATATAAACACAAAAAATTACAATAATAGTCACACTAAACAATTAATTATCTGTTAAATTGAATAATAATGAAAATAATGTCTAATAATACAATAAAATTAAATACAATTAAAATTAAATTAATGATAGAAAATCTACACTTAACTCCAAAATTAGCAATTTTGTCACGTGAACCCCTTGGTTTCTAAGGGTATCAAATGAAATATCTAATACTGTTTTATAGAAAAAGTTCATAGAATACATATACAGAAATCGGAGAACAATGAAAAATACAGGATAACACAAAAAGTAGCGTTTGGAAGAGATAGACTACAGAGACAATGGAAGAACCAAAAATAGCAATTGATGATACAATTTTAGAGCAAGTGAACAGTTTTAAATATCTAGGTTTCAATTTATCATGTGTTAAAACTGAAGATATTGATGACAAAACAAATAAATTTAATCTAATGTGTGACAGTATTAAAAGAAGCCTTAAAAAACACAAGAAAAGAAACAAAAATGAAATTTTATAAAGTAATGGCTGTTCCTGTATTGATGTATGGATCAGAATGTTGGACGATCACTAAAAGAAACAACAAAGATTGGAAGCAGCTGAGATGAGATTTTTAAGAAATATAGCAGGATATACTCTGCTGGATAAGAAAAGAAATGAAGATATAAGAAAGGAACTAAATATTTTCAAACTTACAGACCGAATAATTAAATATATGAACGACTGGAAAGAACATATTGATAGAATGCCAGAAGGAAGATTTCCAAAATTATTGGTAAATTATAAACCGCACGGAAGGAGAAATGTTGGACGCCCACACAGAAGATGGTCTGAACAATTTTAACAATTCTAGCTTTCATGAAACCGAAACGAGCCAACAGGCTTAATCCCTGGATGATGATGTTGAACTTCACGCAGTTGAAGAAACCCCATTAAATACTGCGACATCAGTTACAGTACTTATGGCGGACTTCCGATTCCGATTGAGGGTCTTTCCACTTTTCAGCGGTTGCCCTTTTACCAGCCGGCTGCTGGCCCTTCACATCCACATGTGTCAATCACAGAGGTAGATGATCAACAGCCAGTGACATGTGGTTAGCATGTCGAGTCCCCCAACCGTTATAGCTGGTTCCTCAACCCGGAGCCGCTACTTATTGTAGCTACCCAATTGCCTCACGATGCTGGGTGGGCACCGGTCCCATACTGGCCGAAATACCATGAGAAAATGTCTTCCCCCATGGAGACTCGAACCAGCGCAAGTCCCGTAGCTCTGCGCCAAGGCTTCCTACCTTAACCGCTCGGCTACGGACTTGGGAATTAAAATAGCATGCCTTTGTGTCTAAGTGGTATGCTGACAGCGCCAGCGGATGAAGTTTGAAATCCTACGTTCAGATACAGGACCTGCTGCAACATTTTCTGTGTAGTCAAACTACCTGTCACAAGAGATTTGAGACCGGCGGGCGGACGTTAGCTTCATTTAAAATAAATTGAGATTTCTTTATTTTATAATTCATATCTCAGCTGATTATACTGATCGTTTCTGTTTTTTTTTTTCACTTCTTCAGTAGTATTGAATTTATCCAGTTTAATTTGTATACATATTTATTTATTTGTCCCGCGCCGTAGCCGAGCGCAGAGCTACGGGACTTGCGCTGGTTCGAGTCTCCATGGGGGAAGAAATTTGCTCATGGTATTTCGGCCAGTATGGGACCGGTGCCCACCCAGCATCGTGAGGCAATTGGGTAGCTACAATAAGTAGCGGCTCCAGGTTGAGGAACCAGCTATAACGGCTGGGGGACTCGACATGCTAACCACATGTCACCCCTACACTGGCTGTTGATCATCTACCTCTGTGATTGACACATGTGGATGTGAAGGGCCAGCAGCCGGCTGGTAAAAGGGCAACCGCTGAAAAGTGGAAAGACCCTCAATCGGATCGGATTTATTTATTTATTTTATATTATAATCTTACGTAATTCTCAAGTTTTTTTTACTGGTTGAGTGGCAGGAAAGGTGTTATATTCTAAATTTTACGAGTTGAACTAAATTATTATTATTATTATTATCTTTATTTTCGTTGCTGTCAATAATATTATAGTTATTATTACCTTTATTATACCTCAAAGGGATTGAAACAAGGATGCAGTCTATCACCAATTTTATTTAATATTTATGTAGAATTTATATTAACGAAATGGAAACAAAGCTGTAAAGGTATGGGGATCCCAATAGGCAATAGATTTTTGCTGACATTACAATTTGCCGATGATCAACTGGTTTTAGCGCAAGACAATTTTGATATGGAATTCATGATAAAAAGGTTGAAAAGCACATATGAATCATGGGGTCTCACAGTAAATTTACAAAAAACAGAATATCTGGCAATAAATAGCAATGAAAGAGAAAACTTAGTATTGGAAGATGGAATCCAAATAAAGCAAGTGAAACAAACTAAATATTTGGGAATGATTATGGATAACATCGAAGGTATAGGCAAAGAGAACATAAAACATAGAATTGAATTGAGTAGCAAAATAATATCATCATTAAATTCCATATGGTGGGATAAGCATATTTGGAAAGACACAAAGAAATATATTGGTAAAACATTGGTGGAATCTGCTGCAATGTATGGAAGTGAGGTATGGACAATCAATAAGTACTACAAGAATAGACTAATAGCTCTAGAAATTGATTATTTACGAAGAAGTGCCAGAAAGTCTAAATTAGAACGTGTCACAAATAAGGAAATTAGAAACAAAATGGAAGCAGAAGAAAGCATAATTGAAAGAATTGAGGAAAAGGAATTAAAGTGGTTAGGACATGTTTTAAGAATGGAAGATGAGCGATGGCCGAAGCAACTATATGAATGGCATCCTAACAGAAAGAAGAAAAGAGGAAGACCAAGGTTAACATGGAAGGAAAACATGAAGACAGTAATGCAAGCTAGAGGGCTAAGCATCGAAGATGCCCAAGACCGTAGGCTTTGGAGGTTTGGCACGGGAAGACGGCAGCAGCTGTAAAAACCCGAAGATAGATAGAGATAGATTACCTTTATTATAATTAATGTTCTTCTTCACGGTATAGGCTTATGTACTAGCCTGTTCCGGCTACAAATTGCTGCTCCTTCCATCTTTTCTTTTGTCTCCCCAAACTTCTCCTTCCTCGTGGTGAATAGCCGTATGCTGCTTTTACTATTGTATTCTCAGTCATCCTTGCTAAGTGTTCTTTCCACTTTGTTCTGTATTTCTCTATTGTTGTGTTTAATTCCTCTACTTTTAGTTATTATCATTATTATTATCATTATGCATATTATTATTATTAACTCACTGGCACTATCGAACCCGTAGGTTTATGGCTGTACGGATATAGGCTCTCCATACATCCCTATCCGTAGTTAATGTTTTCCAATCTTTCCTTGTATAATTTACTTTCCTCAAATCATGGTTAATGTTATTCTCCCACCTCATTCTTGGTCTACCAACTGGGCATTTTCCTTTGGTTTTCCAACAAGAAGCTTCTATGCACGCCTTACATTCCCCATTCTTGCCACATGTCCTGAATTTATTATTATTATTATTATTATTATTATTATTATTATTATTATTATTATTATTATTATTATTATTATTATTATTATTAAATCAAAAGTAGGGAAGGGTAGTTAGTTCTGTTTTTCCAACCTGTACTCGCAACACCTTAAAAGGATCATGTATTTTTTCGTACTTGTGTCAGACTTCACACTTTCAGGTGAATGGTATTTTGGTCTAAATATGTTAATTATATCGTTTCAGTTTCACTGCACAATATTTCTAAACATATTGAATAAATAATGTATCAGACAAAACTAACAATTTTTAAAGCGCTGCTACAGTAGGCCTATACACTATTATCTCGGCTATTTTACACGCTTTATATTAGCTTGACCTGTATCTATCTATCTATGTAACTGAATCTTTCAACGCGTTTTTCACCCACTTAAAGTAATTGGATCGACTTGCAATTTTGTATACTTGTAAAGGACCCGTGACAATACAATAATTTCATATTTATTTTTTCTATAAGAAATAACGAATTTAAAAATTGACTTTAATATCATGTACATATGTTAGTAAGTTATTCTTTTTTTTTTTACAAATTATGCATTTTTATTAAAACATATAGCCTTTCAAACCTTTTCAGTCCACCGCTGTGGTCTCGAGGTAGCGTGCTGCCTTGTTAGGCAGCGGGCCCGGATTCGATCCCCGATCGGGACAAGCTTCCTAGGTGAGGTTTTTTCGGGGTTTTTCCTCACCTATAAGACAAATGTCAGTTAGCTTTGAGGCCCAAAATGTCCCTGAACATCATCTGGCTATCATCATCATCATCATCCGTCGGTGTGGAAAGCAACGGGAAGCTACCACACCTATAATTCCATAGGAAAGCTGCAAAGCGTAGCATGATTACAGTGAAGGACCTGCCCTAGGTCAGTACACTATAAAAAACCTTTTCAAGCCTTTCCATACTTCTACTAAATTGCAACACGTTTTCCCCGATACCACACATGGGAACTTCGAAAATAGTTGTATTGTTATAAATAAGGCTGGGATTTTTATGTACTAAAAGTTAAGATTCGAACATAGTATAATAAGAAGTTAGACTTCTGACTGTCTTTTTTTTGTATCACACATAAACAGTTGAATAGTAAATGAGAAGTTAGTCTTCTGACTGTCTTTTGTTTTGGTTTCACACAAAAAACAGTTAAATAGTATAATGAGAAGTTAGACTTCTGACTGTCTTTTGTTTAGGTTTCACACAAAAAACAGTTGAATAGTATAATGAGAAGTTAGACTTCTGACTGTCCTTTGTTTTGGTTTCACACAAAAAACAGTTGAATAGTATAATGAGAAGTTAGACTTCTGACTGTCTTTTGTTTAGGTTTCACACAAAAAACAGTTGAATAGTATAATGAGAAGTTAGACTTCTGACTGTCTTTTGTTTAGGTTTCACACAAAAAACAGTTGAATAGTATAATGAGAAGTTAGACTTCTGACTGTCCTTTGTTTTGGTTTCACACAAAAAACAGTTGAATAGTATAATGAGAAGTTAGACTTCTGACTGTCTTTTGTTTAGGTTTCACACAAAAAACAGTTGAATAGTATAATGAGAAGTTAGACTTCTGACTGTCCTTTGTTTTGGTTTCACACAAAAAACAGTTGAATAGTATAATGAGAAGTTAGACTTCTGACTGTCTTTTGTTTAGGTTTCACACAAAAAACAGTTGAATAGTATAATGAGAAGTTAGACTTCTGACTGTCCTTTGTTTTGGTTTCACACAAAAAACAGTTGAATAGTATAATGAGAAGTTAGACTTCTGACTGTCTTTTGTTTTGGTTTCACGCACAAACAGTTGAATAATATATACTATCTGCATTTCAATCTTATCTTTTATTACATAAAAATCCGTAGTTATATATCAACAGTCCACCGCTGTGGTCTCGAGGTAGCGTGCTGCCTTGTCACGCAGCGGGCCCAGGTTCGATCCCCGGTCGGGGCAGTTTTTCTGGGTGAGGTTTTTATCGGAGTTTTTCCTCACCTGTAAGACAAATGTCAGGAAAACTTTAAAGCCCAAACGGTCCCCGAAATCATATGGCCATCATCTTCATCATCATCTCCTCATCATTATCATCATCATCATCATCCTTCACCGGTGTGGGAAGCAATGGGAAGCTACCACACCTACACAATTCCCTAGTAAAGCTGCAAGCATAGCATGAAAATGCTATGATTGCAGTGAAGGACCTGCCTTCGGGCAGAATTACTATGGATGGATATATCAACATTTGACGATTTCACTTGTCTTTACAATTATTGATTACAAAAGATAACGAAAATTATTAAATAAATTCAGAACTTCTCCTGCCAACGCAACTATACGTTAACAAATTTAAAAAATCAAGAATTTAAGATTATTTCACAACGTATCTGCCAATGCAGTTATGTCTATTTTTAAACACATTTTAGATACAATGATAAATTATTTAGGATTGTATCACAACTTCATCTCAAATTGCAATAATTCGTTAGTAAATTAAATTAAATAGTGACACTGAATGGTTGCACTTTTACAATCACACTGTATATCACTGGAGTTTCACTTAACACACGCCGGATTGTACTCACGTGTTATCCTGGCGAGCACTTTGAAGCGAAGCTGATCACTGCTAACTACCTTCTACTTGCACTTTGCAGCTGAAAGTCGGGCAATACCCTCCTCTTCTTGCATCGGTGGAAGGGGAAATAATATTCTATTCAAATCTTGTACATCTTCAAGGATTTGATACAATGTCTAGTCATTACATCTGCAACCAACATTTATTCGTACGACCGAAGAATATTGTCTGATTTTTATTGTTGCTTTCCGCTCTTTAATTTAATGACTTCTAGTGTCATTATTTTTTGTACCAAGTCCTTCAGTAATTATTGCAAGAAAAAAAGTCGGATCAACAGCCATATTTTTTTAACAGTGCTACAGATTTTCGGTTTCAGCGACTGAGAAAAATTAAGAACGATTTTAACAAATCTTCATCCATTCTACTTTTCTTTTTCAAGCGCGACAAGTCTAGAAGGCTCTTGGCCTACCAGCCGGCTGCTGCCCTCACATACACATGTTTTAATCATAAAGGTAGACGATCATCCAATGTAAGGGAGACATGTAGTCAGCATGACGGATCCTCAGCCGTCATACCTGGTTTTCTCAACCTGGAGTCGGTACTTATTGCAACTATCCAAATGCCTCACCGGTCCCATACTGGCCGAAATTACATGATACAATTGCTTTCCCCATGAGGCTTCTTGCCTTAACCACTCGGGTACGGCGCTGGACCCGTTCTACGTATTACACTGCAAAATAATAATGCTCTGACCTGTTCAGAATATTAAAAAAAAGAGGAACTTTCTTTATCGCAAAAGCAGGAGGTGGTTAAGAGAATTCAATAAAGAATGAGGCGAAACACGACTGTGATTGGTTGTAAAACAAAATTCATTGAAACGTGATAGGTCATTGACTACCATTTGGGGCATGAGTTATTAAATTTGTACTGGCAATAGTTTAGCTCGTGTGTTGTTTCGTTACCCTGGATTTCCAGCCTAAGTTACTACCTGTTTAAAAGGGGTTTAAAAATTCTAAATTTAATTTCTATAGTGTACAGATAAAACTATTACAATAACAAAGAAAACATTTAATGAGAAGACAATTTTATTTACAAATAAAATATTAAATATAGGAAAAGAAAATGCACAAAATCATATATTCTTGATGGTGATATTTGCCTGTAAAAGTTGCAACCTGACATAATAAAACTTCAATATACTGGCAGCAATAGAAATTTGTTTATGAGGAGAATAGCAAAGGTAAATTTCACCGTCGAGGAAAACAATCCAATAGGTAATGGATGATATAGAAGGACAATAATTTCCATAAAATATTTTTTGAAGGTAACATCATCATCATAGTACATTCACGAATTTAGGCCATTTGTTGACCTGTTTCGGCCTCAAGAGAAACACCATCCAGAAGTCATTTGAGTGGACGTCCTGGTCTTCTTCTTCCTGCAGGTTGATATCTTAACATTTGTTTGGGTATTCTGTGATCTTCCATTCGATGAACATGTTGCATCTATCTTGACTTATAATCAGAAATTTTGTTTTCTAAAGGTTCCATGTGTAATTCTTCTAAGATGTCTTCATTTTTTGTGATCTAGTAGTGTGTATCCTGCAGTCCTGCGAAGGTATCTCATTTCAGCAGATCTAAGTCTCTAATAGTTGAAGGTAACATTTTGGGGACAAATAAGAAGAAGATCAAGGAAGACTTGTATAAGACTTGAAAGCATAATAATAGTACCTTCTTGTGAAATGAGATTCATGCGCAGAACAGCGTGTTACACCAGATGGGATCGGAAAAGGAACACCGATATCTTAAAAGAATTTAAGACTACGCCAATTTTGGAATATATTAAACAGTACCAACTAAATTGTATAAAGTCTAACATTCCATGTTCCTAGGAACATGTCCCTATGTTTGAGCCATTGGCATGGGTTCCCTGAAGTAGTCCCCGCCCGGAGAACTGAATGGGGGACTATTCGACCTCCGGAAAATTTTACCCCAGTTGAACCCATTTCCGCATTTCTTGACGGTTGTATTTTTACGGTGAAAGATCGTCACTCTTTCGACCAAGGTACTTTTTCGTCTGGCTTATCACCTTCGACCAGTCCGGCATGGGTAACCCCATCGGCAGCAATGCTATGATTTGAGGGAAGTAGATTATACAGGGGATGATTGGAAAACATTGGCTCATGATAGGGATATATGGAGAGCTTATGTCCTCGCGGTCATTAACCTACGGGTTCGATAGTGCCAGTGAGTTAGTTAGTCAGTTTAGTACCAACTAAATTGGAAACACCATCTTGAAAGAATGATTTCAAATCAGGTCCCCAAAGCTGTTTATAATTATATACCAAGAGGACGAACATCTCTGGGCCGTCCTATGAAACGCTGGAGGGAAAATTTTCTATAGGATCGTAACAGGCCTTGGCCTAATAGTTGGAAGAAGAAGAATCAAGGAAGACTGTTTGGAAGACGTAACAGAAATCATAGGCTGCAGAACCATCAAGAAACGAAAATGATGGATCAAAGAAATGAAGAATGATTTCAATGACAAGGTTTTGCCTTTACAAGGTGATGATTAGGCTAATGATGAGTGTTTATTTAGCCTGTAGTGTTAAGATCATATGACCTTCTCTAGTACTCAACAAGGACAAACATATATCATTAACAAAGTATTTGTAATATATAGAAGGGCCGTTAGAATATTAACAAATTCTCGTCCTTCAGAGCGCTGCAAGTCACACTTTATAATGATTTCAACTTATTTGTATTTGTAAAACACAACCTTCACCCTTTTTTCAAGTAACAAGGGGAACCGCCACCTATTGCATGATCAAACCTACCTTCAAATGTCTTGCAGAGAAGCGTTCTGATGTACAAAGACCGTTTTTAACTGCAATCCTCAGAAATAGAAGCCAGAATCCAGCAATGACAACCTATTTTACGGAGCAGATGGACTCCCTGCTTGAGTAAGAACAAAGTGGAGTGAGGTGGGACTTGGCGCAGAGGGCAGGTAGTGAGGGTTTTCTAGTCTACCGAGTCAGAAGTTGCATTACATCCCTATAGTATAAATGAGAGATTTGGCTCTTGATTTTACTTGCTTACAGTTAAAAACGGCAAATTTGTTTTTTGGTTATGCCCTCGGTACATCGCAACGTTTCTTCAGGATATATTTGAAGGTAGACTTTGACATGCAATGGCTGACAGTGCCCTTGTAAGAATAATAGATACGTTCTTATACTACTAGGTAGATATTTCTGTGCTTCTGTAACACACTGTAGGTAATATGATGATTTTGTAGAAGATTTCCGGGCTGTTGGCCGTGGTCGTGAGGGGTTCCCCGACGTTTCGCCAGAGACTGCGTTCGGCATCCTCAAGGGTTGTCTTGAGACTGGCAATTTTGTCGACTACCTGCCTTATTTATACATTTATCCGACAAAATTACCAGTCTCAAGACAACCCTTGAGGATGCCAGACGCAGTCTCTGGCGAAACGTCGGGGAACTACAAGCCTCAAGACCACGGCCTACAGCCCAAAAATCTTCTTCAAGATCATCATAGCAACTCCGGCCGTGAAAGCCTAAGTCAATATACTGTAGGTAAGTGTAACACCTGTAAGTCAGCTTTCAGGAAACTTTAAGGCCCAAGCGGTTCCCGAACATATGGCAATCATCATCATTCATATTCATCTTAGATTAAGCTTAGGATTAGGGACTCTCCTGGCGCACCATTATCATCATCATCACCCGTCATATCATCGGGACAGTATAACCCCGCCTTCCAGGCGCCCCAACCTCAGAAGTGCGTTACAATTATGCCAATGACAAGAGAGAACACCAGAAATATCGAAAGGACAACCTTGGGCATTGATATAAAAATATTTATCTACTATTATAACAATTAGTGTCCACCGCTGTGGTCTCGAGGTAGCGTACTGCCTTGTCACGCAGCGGGCGCGGGTTCGATCGCCGCTCGGGACAGTTTTTCTGGGTGAGGTTTTTATCTGGTTTTTTTTTTCACCTGTAATGCAAATGTCAGGGAAACTTTAAGGCCCAAACGGTCCCCGAAATCATATGGCCATCGCAATCATCATCATCCATATTCATATCATCATCATCATCCTTCACCGGCGTGGAAAGCAACGGCAAGCTACCACACCTAAAATACCCTAGTAAAGCTGCAAGCATAGCATGAAAATTCTACGATTGCAGTGAAAGACCTGCCTTCGGGCAGAATTGCTATGGATGGATAACAAGTAGTGATGATTTTGTTCGTGGTTTCTAGACAACAAAACATATATTTTATACTCTAACAAAACACGCTATCGAAACATAAAATACAGGTTCAACAAAACGTAAAACACACTATAATGATGATTTCGTACCATTACATAAACTTTTTTTTTACTTTTCTTGAAGAATATTAATAGTTGCTTGCAAAGAGCTACTTTTTCACATTTTCCACTACAAAGGGCGATTTTAAGGGTGTAGGAGTTGTGTATCGCACTTATCTTAGAGCCTATGTTCATCCCGGGAATCTCCTGTGCATTTTGCAAAAAGCCCCATCACAATCGGATCAACGGTATGGCTGCGCATAAAGTACGAACAAACAAACAAACATTCATTTTTATATATTACATGAAAAAACAAATTATTAATATTTATTGTAAGCCCATGTTTTCCCTTTACAGATATTTAGGCGCTCTCCCCCTACAGGGAAGAATTTGAACCATACTAATTTAGTTACACTTGTTTTCGTATAGATATCATTTTGAGTAGCCCGTGATCAGCGTTCCGCCTCATACTGACATCTAGGAAACTAAGGTAGTACTAGGACGAGAAAATTCGGTAAATGTTGCTTATAGGCCTTTTCATTCAGACTTAAGGCTCTTTTACGAGCCTGAAAATCTTCAGACTCGGGACCCATGGTTTGAAGTTCCTACCGGAGGACTTGCCCCTTGGATTTTTCCGTCCTAAAAATTCCATCGAACCCGGCCGAGTTTGAACCCGCGACCAGAGGCAAGGAGCATAACCACTAGTCCACCGCGGCCGATAAAAACAAGTTATTAATAGTTAAAAAAGTAAGATAAGTAAAAATGCTTCAACAATATTTTCATGGAACATCCTCAATGCCTTCATTTCTTCGGAATTCGCTAAAAGGGACATTCTTAGATTGATAGTTCACTTCTTATATATAATGATGATAATGTTGTACAACTGCAATATAATGAATCAAATTAAAATATAAAATTATGGAATATTCACCTGAAAGGTCCGTCTCCTCAACTTAATCCGTTATTCAACTGTAGCGCTTTCAGGACTTGTCAGCAGGATTCAATCCTGCGGATGACGGGACAAGTCCCGAAAGCGCTACAGTTAAATAACTAATTAAGTTGAGGAGACGGACCTTTCAGGTGAATATTCCATAATTTTATATTTTAATTTTGAATAATACCTCAACGGAAAACATCATGAATCTTATAAAAGTTGATAAAGAATGAAAAAGGAAAGAAAAATTATCATTGAAGTTGTGTTTTAATACAAAATTTATCGCACGAAACATCACTTAAATGTGTAAATGTCCTGCGTTAAGCGAGTATGTAAAAATGTTAAACGATTTTCCGGATAAGATGCGTATAAAACATGAATGAGAAATTACAATGGCTGGTAATGTTAGTTGTCGAAGCGTGTAGTTCCAAATTTGCCGCATCCCGGAATGTATGTCCCCGTTAGGATCGGTAACCTTTACACTGAAATTCTGTAAAGCGTATCTTGTTACAACCACTTCATTCAACATGACATGACTATACTGGATCAAGTCCTAGATTCGGGAACTCCTTATCACAACATATTAGGACTACAGGATATTACCTTCATTCAAAATGACATGACTATACTGGATCAAGTCCTAGAGTCTGGAACTCCTTATCACAACATATTAGGACTACAGGATATTACCTTCATTCAACATGACATGACTATACTGGATCAAGTCCTAGAGTCTGGAACTCCTTATCACAACATATTAGGACTACAGGATATTACCTTCATTCAACATGACATGACTATACTGGATCAAGTCCTAGATTCTGGAACTCCTTATCACAACATATTAGGACTACAGGATATTACCTTCATTCAAAATGACATGACTATACTGGATCAAGTCCTAGATTTCTGGAACTCCTTATCACAACATATTAGGACTACAGGATATTACCTTCATTCAACATGACATGACTATACTGGATCAAGTCCTAGATTCTGGAACTCCTTATCACAACATATTAGGACTACAGGATATTACCTTCATTCAACATGACATGACTATACTGGATCAAGTCCTAGAGTCTGGAACTCCTTATCACAACATATTAGGACTACAGGATATTACCTTCATTCAACATGACATGACTATACTGGATCAAGTCCTAGATTCTGGAACTCCTTATCACAACATATTAGGACTACAGGATATTACCTTCATTCAAAATGACATGACTATACTGGATCAAGTCCTAGATTCTGGAACTCCTTATCACAACATATTAGGACTACAGGATATTACCTTCATTCAACATGACATGACTATACTGGATCAAGTCCTAGATTCTGGAACTCCTTATCACAACATATTAGGACTACAGGATATTACCTTCATTCAACATGACATGACTATACTGGATCAAGTCCTAGATTCTGGAACTCCTTATCACAACATATTAGGACTACAGGATATTACCTTCATTCAACATGGCATGACTATACTGGATCAAGTCCTAGATTCTGGAACTCCTTATCACAACATATTAGGACTACAGGATATTACCTTCATTCAACATGACATGACTATACTGGATCAAGTCCTAGATTCTGGAACTCCTTATCACAACATATTAGGACTACAGGATATTAGCTTAAATCTATATCTATCCTTTTGTAATGATAACAATTATTGGTGTTTCAGTAATTAGAGGAACTTCGGGTAATTTGAACCCATGTTTTCAATGTGTTGTTTTTCTTCTTTTAATTAAGGGAGATTGGCTACAGAATATATATATTTACTTTATAGCAGTGACGCTATAATATATATAATGATTAAATATTTAACATCTATAAAGCGTCACTGCTATAAAGTAAAAATATTCTCTTTAATTTGCTTACTTGTTATAGTCAGCTACTAGATGGCAGTGAAGACCGAGTTCTCGCGACATCTAGTAATAATGGAGAATATAATACATATATAGGAAAAATATGTGTTTGAATTGGATTAGCCTGGTGGTGTAACGGACAACTCGCTGAGGTACAGACTCAGAGTTCCGGGTTCGAATCCCGTCCAGGCATTTATTTTTCTTATCATACCATATATATATATATATATATATATATATATATATATATATGTGTGTGTGTGTGTGTCGAAGTAGGAGTATGGGAAACTAGAGAAGAATTGAGATTGGCTATAGAATCCTGAAATAGGAGTATGAAAAAAATAGAGGGGAATGAAGATTGGCTATAGAATCTTAAAATATGAGTATGGATAAAAAGAGAGGAATCGAGATTGGCTATAGAATCTTAAAATATGAGTATGGATAAAAAGAGAGGAATGGAGATTGGCTATAGAATCTTGAAATAGCAGTATGGAAAAATAGAGAAGAATGGAAATTGGCTATATAATCTTGAAATAGGAGTATGGAAAAATAGAGAAGAATGGAGATTGGTTATAGAATCCTGAAATAGGAGTATGAAGAAAATAGAGAGGAATGGAGGTTGGCTATAGAATCTTAAAATATGAGTATAGATAAAAAGAGAGGAATGGAGATTGGCTATAGAATCTTGAAAAAGCAGTATGAAAAAATAAAGAGGAATGGAGTTTGGCTATATAATCCTGAAATAGGAGTATGAAGAAAATAGAGAGGAATGGAGATTAGCTATAGAATCTTGAAATAGGAATATGGAAAATAGAGAGAAATGGAGATTAGCTATAGAATCTTAAAATAGGAGTATGGAAAAATAGAGAGGAATGGAGATTGGATATAGAATCATGAAATGGACGCGGGTAAATGTTAAATACATTATAAAACCTGAGAACAGAGTAGTCCTAAAGAAACTGGTGTTTGTAACATTTAAAATACACATTATTATGCCTATGAGTCATACATTTACTGGCATTGATAGAGGAAATGCCATAAAAAAGCCATTAATGAAACAAGAGAACGATTTTACACGTATGCCTGCGGTTTACACTGATGTAACGAAAAAAGTATGGCCGTGTTTAATGAATCGCCTGGAGAAGTGTACTATATAAGTTTAATTTAAAAATGAAACCATTAAAAACTGCGAATAAGATCGTAGGGTAAAGAGAGATTTCGTGATATGCGTAATATCGTGAAATTTCAGTGTTGAAACTTGCAGCATTAAGTGTACCTGTTATTAAGAACCACGCAGGCCTCATCTCTGAGTCACTAAACTCCAGTATTTTGTTAGCTTAATTTATTTCTGGTCGATGTGACTAATTTCTCATACTTACCAATATTGTTGTTACTGGAAGTAAGTCAGCGTTCCCACATCTAACCTGGTTGCTATGCAAACAAAAGAAATCGCAATGCTGATATGGACTCAAAAGCACACGTTCGGTAAGTAAAATATAATATTTCTTGAATGTTTTGTACACTAACTCGTACCTTTCTTTAGACTTTTCCGGAATTAATGCAGAACATCCCACTCTCCAGGCTTCTTCAATTTCTCTATCATCTACCACGACTCCTTCCATAATAAAATTATCAAACAGATTCTAATCACGGTACTTACTTACTCACTGGCACTATCGAACCCGTAGGGCCATGGCCGCGCGGACATAAGCTCTCCATACATGTCTATCCTGAGCTAATGCTTTCCAATCATTCCCTGTATAATCTACTTCCCTGAAATCATAGTTAATGTTATTCTCCCACCTCATTCTTGGTCCACCAACTGGGCGTTTTCCCTCTGGCTTTCCTACAAGAAGCTTCCATGCAAGTCTTTCATTCCCCATACGTGCAACAGGTATAAAAATGTCTCCACAGCCAACAATCCTTGCTTATAATAAAACAAATGAAAACTACATAGCAACGATCACCAGATGTTTCTTTCTCGAGTAAATCTGTGATTTTGTTAAGATAGATTGTTTATCCAATACTTTTTTAATGTAACTCAAATGTTATAATTTACTACTAACATGTTTTTAATATTTTTAAAACAATAAATTCATTAACTCCAAAAAATTCGAGATCATTTTTTTACCAAAACATATTTTCCTATGCACACTACATATTTTTGTTTAGCAGGAAGTTAGGGGTCACCGCCAAAGATAGCACAGGATACACTGGTCAACATGATTTTTGTCTCATGAGTACCAATAGTTGTACTTAATGCAGTTTTTTGTCGTGTTTTCAAATATGTATTCGGAATTTCTCCATCACCCACAGTTTTCTTATTTCAATTTCAATTAATGGATTTAAATCATTATTTTTTAATAAACATTTTTTCGTCCATTTGTCCATTGTAAATAAAGTACCAAATGAGCTAACTCAAATGGTTTCAGCTATGGCAAAGAGATATCAAGGCAAATGGAATCCTAATATGCTGACCGATTATTGTTGGACCATCAAGAGAGTTACTCCACAGGCGAAATATAGCAGAAAATCATCATTTCTTACTTTCTAGGTGAGTCCGAATGTTCGAATATTGTGTAGTTACGAATGTAGAAAATATTAAAGTGTTTGAAATTATAAATGCCTGTCTCTCGGAAACCTTGCGTGATGGAGAAAAACCGATATGATATTTGAATTCAGGAGAAAAGATACTATCAGAATCACATATTTTTCTTTCTGAGACAAAAAAAAAGTTATTTCTTGTTGCTCAGTGTTATCGGAACAAGGTGGTCCACAGTGACCCGTTCACCCTTCTAAGCACAGATGAAAGAAGTAGGCCTCCCATGAATTTACCTGTAGTACTAGTTCACCTCAGTTTACCATACATTCACGTAGGTTTCTTATAGCCCCACATGATGGGAAAATCAGATCATCATACGAACCCGGAAGACATTCATTCGTATCTCGGTGCTCCTACGAAACACTAATTTTATGTTTGAAGATTCCCAGTGCCACATTATGCAACTTTTGAAACAATTTAACTGGAGAAGGGATTTTTATTGCCCGTGATGGGAATTTCAAGTGTACATGAAACGGTTCCTTACTGCCGTCTTCCGTTATTGGCAATTGTCTTGAATAAAGATGAGAAATTTATTCTAACTCTTTCTTTGCCAATTTTATTTTTTTTTTTTTTTTTTTTCCTGGAGGAGACACTGGGAACAACGATGCTTTTTTAAGCACATTATTTTACCCTGCTAAGATCAATTTATAGTCAGCGGTATCTGTAGATTCCAGGAGTTAAAGGCCTATAAGGTACTGGTTTTATCAACTGGCTGCTGGCCTCACTTCCATATGTTTAAATCGCAGAGGAGAATAATCATCCATTTAGTATAGATTCTAGGAGATCATCAATGTGGATTTAGAAGAAACAGGTCTACAACAGATCAGATTTTTAGCTTAAGACAGATTTTAGAAAGAAATAGGAGTATAATGGTACTGTACATCAACTATATGTAGACTTCAAAAAGACATACGATTCAATTAAGACGGGGAAGTTATATAGTATCCTGCTGGAGTTCGGAATTCCTAAAAAGTTAGTTAGACTTGTACGAATGTGTCTAAATGGTAGAAGGGTAGAGTTCGTGTAGGCAAACAGTCTTCGGATACTTTTAAAATCCAGAATGGGTGGAAGCAAGGAGATGCACTATATCGTCTGCTATTTAATTTTGTACTAGAGAATGTCATCAAATATTTAAAGGAAGAAGAAGGCCTACAACTCTATGGTATTAATAAGCTGTTAGTTTATGCTGATGATGATATTATTGGCCGATAGCGAGGAGATACTAAAGGACAACACGGACACACTATTGAGTAACACTAAGAAATTGGGGCTGGAAGTAAATATCAATAAAACTAAATATATGGTCACACGCAGAAATGCATTATATAATGGAAATGGACAGCTAATGACAAATGAGGGAAATTGTGAGGAAGTGGCTGAATTCAAATACCTAGGAACAATAATCACAAACAGGAATTAGATGCACAAAGAAATTAAACATAGACTCAATTCTGGAAATGCGTGTTATTATGCATTACAGCGACTCTTGACTTCCCAACTCCTTTCAAAAAACGTTCAGCTGAAAATATATAAAACTATTATTCTACTAGTTATATTATATGGGTGCGAAACATGGACTCTTACTTTAAGGGAGGAAAGGAGATTACGAGTATTTGAGAATAAAGTTCTTAAGAAAAATTTTGGACCAAAGAGAGATGAACAGACAGGTGAATGGAGAAGACTACATAACAATGAACTGCATGGTCTTTGTAGGAAGCCAGATATAATAAGAACAGTTAAGTCTCGTAGACTGCGATGGGCAGGACATGTAGCACGAATGGGGAATGAAAGACGTACATGGAAGCTTCTTGTAGGAAAACCAGAGTGAAAACGCACAGTTGGTAGACCAAGAATGAGGTGGGAGAATAACATTACATTACATTGTGAAACGTAAGATCGATTTAAGTAACTAAAATAATTGGTGCAGCCTAAATGTAACGGTCGATTTCTGACCCCACCGGGACTCGAACCCTAGACCTTCCGGCTTGTTGAATATGTGCTAAACCAACTGCGCTAGAGCATGTCTCCATATACGCTTTACTAACATTAACAGGTTTGTAAGTTCGTAAACGCGACTTAATGAGGTATTCGCTTAGTTTACACCGTACCTGTTAGATCATATTTTATTTATTTCAATTTTAATCTTTTAACGTCTGAGTTGATATCAGAACATCGAGAATAATTAGCCACTTTGCTAACAGTGTAAAGTATTTTCCTGTGTGAACCGAAGCGTTGAAAACATATTGCACCAGCAGTTTACAAACCTGCCAGATAAGCAGTGCATTTTAAATATATTAATGTTATATAGTTGGTATGAAATGGAGGTGTAGAAATGTTCAAATACTTTCTCTGCAGATTAAGATCAAGACATCGCGTGCTGAATGTCTTAGTTCATCTTCATTCATTAATCATTTCCACACCAACAAATATTCTGTATAACTTATAATTTTGAGATTTTACACATAATTTTATTTATATACAGAATTTTAATGTTTACACATCTTTCTGTGCCTGAAGTTCTATTTTTCTTCTCCACTCGTCTCTCTCCATCCACTCCATGTCCTCCAGTCCTCTTGCCCTCATTCCAGTTGTTATTTCCTGCATCCACGAGTTTCGAGGTCTTCCTCTCCTCCTCCTTCCAGGTGGACACCATTCCAATGTTTTCCTGGGTAATCTTTCTTCTTGCATTCGTCGTACTTGCCCATAGCAATTCAATTGTTTATGTCTTATATAATATACTATTGGAAATTTAATATTAATTTTTTCTCTTAAGACAGTATTTCTTATTTTGTCTAATTTTGAACATCTTGCTGCTCTCCTCAAGAAATCCAAGAAAAATGCCTAAAGATTTATAATAATATTGTAATAATTATAATGATACTGTAATAATAATAATAATAATAATAATAATAATAATAATCCATCCATAGTAATTCTGCCCGAGGGTAGATCTTTCACTGCAATCATAGCATTTTCATGCTATGCTTTGCAGCTTTACTAGGGAATTGTAGGTGTGGTAGCTTCCCGTTGCTTTCCACACCGGTGAAGGATGATGATGATAATGATGATAAGGATGATGATGCTGGTGATGATGATGGCTATATGATTTCGGGGACCGTTTGCGCCTTAAAGTTGTCCTGATATTTGTCTTACAGATGAGTAAAAACCCCCATAAAAACCTCACCTAGAGAAGTTGTCCCGACCGGGGATCGAATCCGGGCCCGCTGCGTGACAAGGCAGCACGGTACCTCGAGACCACAGCGGTGGACAGTAATAATAATAGTAATAATACTTACTTACTTACTCACTGGCACTATCGAACCCGTAGGTTCATGGCCGCGCAGACATAAGCTCTCCATACATCCCTATCCTGAGCTAATGCTTTCCAATCATTCCCTGTATAATCTACTTCCCTCAAATCATAGTTAATGTTGTTCTCCCACCTCATTCTTGGTCTACCAACTGGGCGTTTTCCTTCTGGCTTTCCTACAAGAAGTTTCCAGGCACGTCTTTCATTCCCCATACGTGCAACATGTCCTGCCCATCGCAGTCCACAAGACTTAACTGTTCTTATTATATCTGGCTCCTAACATTCCATGTTGCTAGGAACATGTCCCTGTGTTTGAGCCTTTGGCATGGGTTCCCTGAAGTAGTCCCCGCCCGGAGAACCGAATGAGGGACTATTTGACCTCCGGAAAATTTTACCCCAGATGAACCCATGTCCGCATTTCTTGACGGTTGTATTTTTACGGTGAAAGATCGTCACTCTTTCGCCCAAGGTACTTTTTTCGTCTGGCTTATCACCTTCGATCAGTCCGGCATGGGTAACCCTATCGGCAGCAATGCTACCGCCGGCATAGCTCTCGGGATCATTTAAGCACGCAAGCCACTCCACCACGACAAGGTACAGATACCATGGAGGGATTGTAATAATAATAATAATAATAATAATAATAATAATAATAATAATAATAATAATAATAATAATAATAATAATAATAATAATAATGATAATAATAGTAATAATAATAATAATAATAATAATCATTTATTTATTAGGGTGATAAGGTTTTCACTGCCACTCAATCAGCACAAATACCTAAACAAAATATTGGCGAAAATGTAATATTGGCCTAGATGTTACATTAAATTATAAAATATGATAAAAACTCGGATGAAGTAAATTCCTTTCGGTCTGAGAAGACGAAAACTCTTGTAAATACATGGAACAGGAAACTGTTCCCATCAGGAATCAAACTCGTGCTCGCTGTATAGACCACGAACGAATATTTGTGATCAGTAAATTTATTAATTGACATAGTTTTGTGGTAATTGAAATAGCAAACCACGATATTAATTATTTATACATCGTTTAACAACTTTCTTCGCTCAAGAAATAATCATCCATCCATCTTGTCGCGATGTCAGAGGAACAAGGTTCTATGTACAATTTATTGTCTAATTAACTACCTGTCAAAAATCTATGGGTACAAACGAATTAAGAACCCGTCGATATCCAAATAAAAGAAGGAAATGGAGATTGATTGGGCACACTCTTGTTTTGGAACCCACAGGGCCAGAGTAAAATAGGAAGACCACCACAGCCATGGAGAATGGGTGTGGAAGAATAAGTTAGAAGGGACGGATATAGTTGAAGGTTTTAACTAGGCCGCGGTGGACTAGTGGTTATGCTCCTTGCCTCTGGTCCCGAGGGTCGCAGTTTCAAATCCGGCCGGGGTCTATGGATTTTTTAGGATGGAAAAATCCAAGGAGCAAGTCCTCCGGGAGGGACTTTAAGCCGTGGGTCCCGAGTCTGAAGATTTTCAGGGTCGTAAAAGATCCTTAAGCCTGAATGAAAATACCTCTAAGCAAAATTTACCGAATTTTCCCGTCCTAGTACTACCTTGGTTTCCTAGATGTCAGTATGAGGCGGAACGCTAACCACTGACCACTCAAATGTCATCTATACGAAAACAAGTGTAACTAAATTAGTATGGTTCAAATTCTTCCCTGTAGGGGGAGAGCGCCTAAATCTCTGTAAATGGAAACATGGGCTTATAAGATACAAGAAGACAAGCGGGGAATGAAAGAGGGGCATAGAAACTTATTGTAGGAAGACATGAGTTAAAGTTAAACATGGCAGACCAAGATGGAAGTGGAAAACCTACCTCAGAACTAAAATGGATGATATAAATTTGGAAGAGGGAGATGGGAATTTTAGAGATAAATGGAAACTGAAGACGGCAAACCTATAAGTGAGGGAAAGCCGAAGAAGAAGAAGAATTTTGGTTTTATTGTTTTTATTATATTCTGTAAAGTTTTGTTTTAAAGATATGGATTTTCATCAAGTAAACACCAACTCAATTGATTGATTAATAATTGTGATTGTACATAAAAAGGTGCTCACATTGAGATCTGCTGAATTTAGTATAAAACTTGTTTTTCTTGCATCAAAACAAATTTTAAGGTTATCGCTTTCATGGTTAAGTGAAATAGAGCAGTTGGTAAATATTTATCGATGTTTCTAGCTTCAAAATGATGTATTACCAGTGAAAAATTGGTTTGGTTCTACTTGGATGTACATATAACCTTGCTACTCTAAGTTATTGCTTATACAACCTTTACAAGAATCAGACTGGCAATGTAAGTTCAGTTGATTGGAGAACTGTGTCGTAATGTCAGAACCGGTAAACTGCAATTAATACCATTTTAATAGAAGAAGTTTTGGGAAACATTGCGCAATCCGCAGCAGATATCTCCGTCTGCACAGCCCGCAAGTAATTTCACTGAATAATTTAAAGCTTTTATGATTTAACCAGACACAAGTCTTTCATAACCAAAAGTTACAAATTGATGTGACACTCCTGAGGAAGTTGGTAACATTTAGGACGAGCTCCAGCCCTCAGGGGAGGGCGTACATGCGAATTTTTTATGTTATTAGCTATCTCAGCTACTGAAATGTCATGGTCTTGATTTAAAATCTAGGAATTACCATGTTTATGGAAAAATGTATTTACGCCTCATTACGTTTAACTGGATATGAGTACAGTAAAAGTTCCTTATTCGCGGAGAATATATTCCGCAAATAAGCCGCGAATACAGAAACCGCGAATATGGAATGGTAATTTGTATAAGGATATTTAGGGGATACGTTCCAAGGTTCCAAAATAAAATAAAAATGATCGTAAGTAATGCCACGAGTGATTTCCAATTTATCTAGAGAATTTGGAAATCAAGAATGGCATTTGTTAGGACTATTTAACGAATAAAATTAAGCTGTTTACTCACAAATCATTATTTAAATATCCATCCATCCATAGTAGTTCTGCCCGAGGACAGGTCTTTCACAGCAATCATAGAATTTTCATGCTATACTTTGCAGCTTTACTAGGAAATTGTAGGTGTGGTAGCTTCCCGTTGTTTTCCACACCGGTGAAGGATGATAATCATGATGATGATGGCCATATGATTTCGGGGACTGTTTGGGCCTTAAAGTTTTCCTGACATTTGTCTTGCAGGTGAGGAAAAACCCCGATAAAAACCTCACCCAGAAAAACTGCCCCGACTGAGGCACTCAAATCATAGTTAATGTTATTCTCCCACCTCATTCTCGGTCTATTAACTAAGCTATTTCCCTCTGGTTTTCCTACAAGAAGCTTCCATGCACGTCTTTCATTCCCCATTCGTGCCAAATGTCCTGCCCATCACAGTTTACCAGACTTAACTGTTCTTATTATATCTGCCTTCCTATAAAGACCATGTAGTTCACTGTTATGTAGTCTTCTCCATTCACATGTCTGTTCATCTCTCTTCTTGTCTTACAAGCCCATGTTTTTTCTTAACAGAGATTTAGGCGCTCTCCCCCTACAGGGAAGAATTTGAACCGTACTAATTTAGTTACACTTGTTTTCGTATAGATGTCATTTCAGTGGCCCGTGGTCAGCGTTCCGCCTCCTAATGACATCAAGGAAACCAAGGTAGTACTAGGACGGGAAATTTTGGTAAATGTTGCTTAGAGGCCTTTTCATTCAGGTTTAAGGATCTTTTGCGAGCCTGAAAATCTTCAGACTCGGGAACCACTCCTCCCGGAGGACTTGCTCCTTGGATTTTTCTAAAAAATCCATCGACCCCGGCCGGGTTTGAACCCGCGACCCTCGGGACCAGTGATAAGGAGCATAACCACTAGTCCACCGCGGCCGATTCATCTCTCTTTGGTCAAAAAAAGTCCTAAGGACGGGAGGAATAATAGGAAGACAGTGACCTGGAAATTGAAGATCGTTTGATGACAATGTGGGAGTAGAAAAATATTCATTCTTCTATATTCTTCTTCCTTTCATGCGATAGACCTAGCGGTCTGTTACGGTCTCAATCCAACATTTGAAGGCTCTACCCAAAGATCTCTTGCCTGGTGGCTGGTAATTTAAGATCTGACGTGGTATTCTTGTTCTGCTCATTCTTCGTACGTGAGATTTCCAGTTGTTTCTGTATTTTTGTACATATTCCATGACTGATTCTGTTTGTAATTCTTTGAGAATCTCAGAATTCCTTTTATGGTCTGTTCTTGAGTAACCTGCAGTACGTCTCATAAATTTCATTTCTGCCGCTGTTAGTATTTGTTCATCTACACTGCGAATTGTCCAGGTCTCACTGCCGTAACATAATATGGGTCTGGCCAGTGTTTTATAAATTCTAGTTCGTGTGTGTTGCTGTACTGTGTTTGGCTAATAAAATATTCGTAATATTATAAAAACTGCAAATAAATAAATAAATAATCAATAAATAGTGTACAATTATTTACAAATACAAAAAAAAATAAAGAAATATGTGTGTCCCATCAGTAAGCTCCCAATAATATTATCATCATCATCATCATCATCCTGTCAGATAATAGTCGTAGAAGAACTGTTACGGCCTGAGAAAGCGGTTTTCGTGCCATCTTTTCACAGGTCGACCAAATGACCGTTTCCCATTTGGACAGTAGTTCATTATTGCCTTGGGGATCCCGGATCTAGCCATTCTTGAGACATGTTCCTTCCAGTTTAGCTGATATCTGGAGATGTAGTCCAGTATTGGTGACACATTAAGTTCTTGAAGGATTTCTACATTTTTCTTTGGATCCCATTATTAAATCTTGTAATTTTAAGATAGAATGACGTATTAAAATTGCAAAAAAAAATGTAAACAATTCACATTAAAAATGCTAAAATGTAACAAGTCACGATGAATGCTGTTTCTTGAGTAACGTGTTGTACGTATACGAACTTAAAATCGATTCTTGCAGCGTCACGTGCGCGCCAAAATGTGTTTGTTTATTGCCGACAGGTGAATAATTAAGTGGTACACTTAAGGATGACTATGGATTTAACAGAACATCAGATGACGTAATAGAGATTTGTAATTCTTTTGTTTGTGGAGACTTTAACGCTGGAACAAGGTTGAAGTCCATTTGTATAAAATGTGCTCCCTTACACGCAGTGATGAAATCACCGGATTCGCATGTCGGAATTTGCAACTCACTGTCCGGTGAATATATCTTCTTTTTTCTTACGTATATAACTTATTTATCATAAGTAATGCCACGAGTGATTTCCAAATTATCGATAAATTCACGACTCACGAAGTGTGGAGTGAATTTATCTAGAGAATTTGGAAATCAAGAGTGGCATTTGTTAGGACTATTTAACGAATAAAATTAAGCTGTTTACTCACAAATAATTTCAATTTAACAAATAGAATTGACAACATGAGAAACAACTGGTATGAACATGTCAAGAGAATGCCTACAGATAGAATCCCTCAGCTGTTACTAAAGTACAAACCAATAGGACATAGAAATGTTGGACGCCCATTTACTAGATGGGAGGATTCATTAAATCCCACTTGATGTGAAAATAGGTCAAAAGGCCTAATTTCATGAAGCAGAAGAAGAAGAGAAGAAGACTAAAAAATAATTATTTGAATATAGTTACCGGTGTTTTAAAATTTTTATATAGTTAATGTAAACGACGATGTTTGAAAACAAATTAGAAATGTGAGGTTATGTATATTCACTGCAACTCAATCATATTATTTATTGCCAAATAGGATCGCAATATTGTAAGAATGCACTCTAGTGGAGAAGCAATGAAACACATCAAACTATTATAATCAACATTATAGGTTAATCATTTATATTTTGAATAAACAACTCAGTAAAATCACTGAATCTATTCATTATTTGCTATATTCAATGTATTTGTTGGAAAAAATAATGGTCTAACCTGTTCAGAATATTAAAAAAGGACGAGCTTTCTTTATCACAAAAGCAGGAGCTGATAAATAGAAATCGATAAAGAGCGAGGTGAAACACGACTGTCATTGGTGTAAAACACAATTCATTGAAACGTGATTGGTCATTAACTACCATTTGCGACATGAGTTAAATAGTATTTGTAATAGTCAATTGTTGGCTCATATATGACTTTCGTTTCAGAATTAACTTCCTCAGGTTGGCCACTATGAGTCTCAAAACGAATTGTGGGATCTAATATCATACCAATTTTAGTTTAAATAAATAGTATATTCTTTTTTCGATGTTTGTTTAGATGATCCATCTTTTTGAATTATTGATCCCAAAAAGACTTAAAATATTCCACGGTTTTAATCTTTGTTCCATTTATTTCTAATTCCTCAGAAAGATACGTGCCCGTATATTCTATTTTATTATAATTAATTGTTAAACCACATCTTGAGTATTTTTTCCTCTAGTTTCGTACCATATACATATTTTCTAAATAACTCTTTATTCGTTTTTTTTAAGCGATGTAGATAGAAGGATTTTGTTGCAATGGATAGCAGTCTATACGATCAAAAACTTTGATAGCTGTAGTACTGACCTTAGCAGTGACTGTAATTATAGCTATTGTAAACTGTTTTAGCAATTAATGATAACATAATGTATAAGTTAACCGTGATTAAGTTAATGTGAATATAATTATACTTGATGTTAATAGTTACAACTACTTAATAATGGGGATAATGTATGAAAGAAAGAAATGCTTTAATTTATATTCAATTAAATAATCTATAGCATTAACAGTTAATTGTAGTGTATGAGCAGGCACAGCAGCAAAAAATCACCATTACTTTTACTGCTACTGAAAACGAAAGTAATCCTAACTGTGATTAAAATCACAGTTGAAGAAATTGTATTAGCAGTCGCAATTGAGGGAAAAAGTTACGTATATACATTTATCAATTACAGATTAAGTGATTTGAAATAGCAGTTATACTTACGTAGTTGCTATTTTCATAGTGTAATTAACAACTGTAGCCCAAACAATAATTTTTAAGTATCTAAATAACATTTTCGTTTCTATTTTTATGAGTAAAATAATTTCCGGGTTTCAAATTATTATTTTACGAACGGATATTCGTTTTAAAAATGTAATGTTCGTTCATAAATACAGTGTGATTGTTGAAAATATTCACTCATTTTAACCAAATTTTAAATTAATATGGAAAACACGATAAAATGTTAATTCTAGGGAATTTTGCCGATTTTTTTTTTTTTAGTATTTTCAGAAAATGTAAGACAATTTTTCGTTTAGAACAATTAAAAATACGCAACAATGTGTTGGTGGATTATTGCAATTGTCATTGGCTGTTCTGAAAATATTACATTTTACTTATTATGGTTGTCTGTTTATATAAAAGCAGGTGCCGCGCGACAATGCTTGACAATGATTAACATGCGGCATTATTATAGTGGCGGTAGTCGGCATCTTTGTATTTAATTGTATATAACAGTTGCGGGGAAACGAAGCGAGCCGCTGGTCAATCATCATAGTGAGGCTATAATACTACTAGTGGTCGCCCAGCGTCCGAAATTCGACCACAATTCATTAATTTTTTACGTTTGTCACAAATACGTCATTATGCACTAATTTTCGATTTATTTTAAAAATGCAAATGATACGAAATATGTGGTATAGCTTCGCTAAGCCATATTTAAAAAAACAATAACGCGTCGTTTGACATTTGTATACTATTGATACTATTTGAATTTGTATTTGGCCTATTTGCCTCTCACTGCGGCCCGTCAATGTTCTATATCGAGGCATAATGGAAGTAGGTGCGAATATGTAAATATAAAAAACAATGTATTGAAATTACTGAAACCAAGATTAGACAGGGTTTAATTTAAATTTAAATAATTAAATATACCCACTTTTTTAAATCACTAATAATAAATGCGCGAGAGTAAGTCAATTCACATTGCTGCTGCACAATTTTCTTTTTACAACAATGCACTTTCAGTATGGACGTAAACAAATGAATGAGTAATTCACATAAATTCCTTAGAGACAATTTATTTTGTTTAATTTAATTTATTTGTAACACATACATACATTTTATTTTTCTACACTCCTTCCCTATATGAACTTTAATTGTACCAAATATCACACTCCTCCGTGCGTGCAATCTGCTTAAAAAGGAGTACAAAGTTTTTTCTTCACATATTAATATATAGATTATAACAATCAGTGACGTAGTTGCTAGGCAACAAAACCTATTATTTATATTCTAACAAAACACGCTATCAAAACATAAAATACGGGTTCAACAAAACGTAAAGTACACTTTAATGATGATTTCGTATAAATACATAAATAAATTTTTCTTGACTTTTCTGGAAGTATATTAATATTTAGATCCTGAACTGCTTTAAAAGTTTTCTTAATGAACCGTGAAAATCACCTTCTCCACTCACTACACGCTTTCTATTAGCTTGACCTGTATCTGTGTAACGGAATCTTTGAACACGATTGTCACCCACTTAAAAACATTGGATCGACTTGAAACTTTGTTATACTTGTAAAGGACCCATGACAATACAATAATTTTATAATTTGTTTTGTAAAATTCTGGCCAGAATAATTAGAAAATCAAAAAAATTAAAACCGGTAAAATAGGTTGCGGACTTGTCGACTTTTTAGTCAATCGTTGTAAGAGCTAAGTTGGTAGAGCGGTGAACTCTAGTGATATATAATTTCAGTAATCCATAGGTCGCTGGTACAAATCAGGCCCGGAGGATTTTTTTAGATGAGTGTTGAGTAATTAAATTTTCATGGGATTTCGGTTTATGACAATCAATTAAACTAAAAATTAAAATAATAAATAATAGTTAAAAAAACTAAAACAACACGCTTTTCCAGAAAACCAAACTAAAAAATAAAAAATAAATAATAGTTTAAAAAAACTAAAACAAAACGCTTTATTAGAAAACCGAGCTAAAAAATGAAAAATAATTTTAATTTCCAACACGCTTGGGATAAAATTAAAGTGGTCCAACAAAAAAATCATCTCCAACACAGATAGAATAAAACTAGAGTTATCTACAAAAAAAAATAATGTTACCATCAAAAGCGTGGGGTGCTTTTTATAGTTTTTACATTTTCTTCTTGGAGACTTTACTTTTACCTATATCTGTTTATTATCAAATACATTAATTGATATAGAACACCCCACGTTTTTGACGATAAAAAATATTTTTTTGTAGATAACTCTGGTTTTATTCTATATGTGTTGGTTATTATTTTTTTGTTGACCACTATAATTTTATCCCAAGCGTGTTGGGAATTAAAATTATTTTTCATTTTTTAGTTCGGTTTTCTAATAAAGCGTGTTGTTTTAGTTTTTTAAAACTATTATTTATTTTTTTACTTTAAATTCACATTAGAAACTAACTCCCACAATAACATAAAATGTTGGTCCATGTATCATGTTTTTTTTTCGAAAGCCTACGTTACTCTTTCTTTAAACATAGAGTTTCCGCAATAAATAAATACAATTAAATATACAACAAATACTAAAATACTCTGAACGTAGATAAAATATTGTATACAACACGTTATAGAATTAGGTTTAGTAACTAGTCGTCTAAATAACTATTAAACGTGTAAATTTCGAAAAAAATACATATTTTATATTAGCTATTAAACTTATGTACAATGTTACTTGAGTATAAGATAAAAAATAATGATCTTACCTGCAGCCGACTTACGCAAAAGATGTGGTAACAAGTTGCTCTTCGCTCTTCCTTTGTTCACGGGTATTTAAATGCTGGGCGGTGCCTGAAATTTATTTTATATGCACAGTATCTCTGCCAACTGGCCATCCTATTCAAATGTGCATGTCATTCCATGATGTTAATTTGTCAAATTTATGTCAGAATTACGTTTTTACTTCCATACAAATGCGTTTTGTTCATCGTAAAAGTATGAGAATGAATCACGGTCTTACATTCATTAGTTAAGTTGCCTTATTAATTTCTTAAGTACGTAAAGAAACTACAGTTCGCTAACCTTTACCTATATTCATTATAGTAGAAATTAAAACCTTCAAATTGAATTAATAGGAGCTGTACTTATCATAAGTAATGCCACGAGTGATTTCCAAATTATCGATAAATTCACAACTCATGAAGTGAGTAGTGAATTTATCTAGAGAATTTGAAAATCAAGAGTGGCATTTGTTAGGACTATTTAACGAATAAAATTAAGCTGTTTACTCACAAATCATTATTTAAATATAGTTATTTTTAAAAAATTTATATATTTAATGTAAACGGGCGAAGTTTGAAAACAAATCAGAAATGTGAGGTTATGTTCATTCACTGCTGCTTGATCATATTATTTATTGCCAAATAAGATCGCAATATTGTAAGAGTGCACCCAAGTGGAGAAATAATGAAACACATCAAACTATATATCATAATCAACATTACGGGTTATTCATTTATTTTTTTAGTAAACAACTCAGTAAAATCAAGGAATCTTTTCATTATTTGTTATATTCAATGTATTTGTTGGAGAAAAATAATGCTTTGACCTGTTCAGAACATTAAAAAGGAGGAGCTTTCTTTATCACAAAAGCAGGAGCTGATAAAGAGAAATCGATAAAGAGAGAGGTGAAACACGACTGTCATTGGTGTAAAACAGAATTCATTGAAATGTGATTGGTCATTGACTACCATTTGCGATATGTGTGAAATAGTCGCTGGAAAAAAACAATTCAATTAATTAGGCACGTGTACAGAATTCTGATATAGGCTACTTGATCCTTTATCTGATCAGTTTATGTTTTCATAATGAACAGCCTCTTGGGATAGTGGTCAGCGTTTGTGACTAGTTCATGAGGTCCCGTTCGAACCACAGGATTTTTTGCTTAAAGGGAATTATTATTCCTGTGGTTGGCCATGTTTTGGAATTTAGGTTAAGTTTAGTTTAACGGATCTCCTGGCGCTTCATTATCAGTTATCATAAGTAACGCCACGAGTGGTTTCCAATTTATCTAGAGAATTTGGAAATCAAGAGTGGCATTTGTTTTAGGACTATTTAACGAATAAAATTAAGCTGTTTATTCACAAATCATTATTTAAATATAGTTATTTTAAAATATTTATATATTTAATGTAAACGGCGATGTTTGAAAACAAATGAGAAACGATTGGTACGCTTCATTTCCTTCCTTTGTTCATCACTGCAACCAGATCATATTATTTATTGCCAAAAGATCGCAATATTGTAAGAATGCACCCTAGTGGAGAAATTTATAACCAACGTTATAGGTATTGATTAATTTTATGTCCTATGATGTAAATATGTCAATTATATTTTTCTGCAACGTTATTTCCTGGAAAATAATTCGTTTAAGAAACTGCGAACAGTGTTTTCTTTTTATTGTGGTATAATCAATTGTTACAAATGTTTTATGTTATCTATCGCATGCGCTTTCTGCTGACATCCATGCACTATATATACAATCTGGTAGCCGTATTTCTTGGTGAGTCAGTCACTGCAAAATAATGATATGCCCTATTCAGAATGTTAAAAAGGAGGTACTTTCTTTATTATGATAAACTTTAGTTGGTAAATTTTAGGCAAAACACGACTGTGATTGGTTGTAAATAAAAAAAATCATTGAAATGTGATTGGTCATTGACTCCCACTTGGAGCATGAGTTATATAGTCAGAGTAACGTAATTCCGGTTTCCAGGTGTTCCCAATGCCAGAAAAAAATGCCAGAAAGACAACCTGATGCCATTCAGATTGATATTCAGCTGTCAATTCAGCGAAATATTTATAAAAAACATTCCGGGAACAATTGAAAGATGAGATCCTCAGCTTACGGAAGACAAGAGATGGCATGGCCTACAAAACTTGGCTCTTGAATACCGGCCTTAGACTGTGCAATATGATTATATTTTGGTGTAATACAGTTTCACAGTTGATTAGCTAATTTACGCATTCAATAATGTGGCTTTGGCGATTGTTTAAAAGCTCTTTTTTTAGTGAGAAACAGATGAAGGTCGTTATGCACGATGTTAAATGTGCGCAACAGTGCAGCGTTAATATAGCTGAGTGCATTTAAAAATTACAGGAAGTTAAAAAAAAAGATCCTTAAAAGCAAGGATGTTAAAAATTACTATTTACAATGTTATGCAAGAAATTCTAATTTGTTTTGCTTCATGCATGCAATTAAACATTAAGCGCATGAAAAATATGCACAAAAAATGAAGAAATATCCGCAAAATACCGAAAATTTTATTCGGTGTCCTATTTGCCTCGTATGTTTTATTCAATACAGAAAGTAGCATCGAAGTAGGTGATTGGAAATCTTTAAATGCTTTCTAAAGTGTCCTCACGATTTATTGAATCCTTAATATACAGAGTGATATGAATGGGAAATCTGGAACTTTCTGAAATGTTGCATTGCTTCCAACTGTTGAGAAGTGAGACGCTTTTCTTCCTTTGAAGTTTGCATCGTTGGCATTATTTTACATATTAAAAATAGTCGTAAATTTCAGACGTTGTCACAAGCAATTTATTTTATTTTTATTACAAATGCTTGAATATGAGCGATTTTGAACTATAATAATAATAATAATAATAATAATAATAATAATAATACTTTTTTATGAATATTCCACAATACAGTGTTTCTCCTTCAACCCAAAGTGATTTATCGCCAAAGGTTCCTGTCTAAAGCATCTTCTTCCCTGAAATCTCTAGCTTCCATACTTCTCCTCACTCAAACTATCCAACATTCTCTAGGTCTGCCTCTTCCACTTCTTCCATTAGCTTTCCAATTAAGGATCTTCTTTGGTATTCTCTCTTCTTCCATTGTTAGGCGGTGTCCATACCATTTCAAACGTTTTTCTTCTATTTTTTCTAATATGTTTTTTTCAGCTTGCATAAATTCGCTTATTGTGCTGTTTCTGACCTTATCCCTTCTTGAAATTCTTTTCGATCGCCTCCAAAAATCCATTTCTACTGCTAACAGCTTGTTGGCTTGTTTTCTACTTACTGTCCAGGTTTCGGAGCCATATAATAAAATGCTTTGTAACAGAACTTGAAATATAGTTTTCTTCTTAAAAATGAAATAATAAGAATGATCATCATCATCATAGTACATTCACGAATTTAGGCCATTTGTTGACCTGTTTCGGCCTCAAGAGAAACACCATCCAGAAGTCTTTTGAGTGGACGTCCTGGTCTTCTTCTTCCTGCAGGTTGATATCTTAACATTTGTTTGGGTATCCTGTGATCTTCCATTCGATGAACATGTTGCATCCATCTTGACTTATAATCAGAAATTTTGTTTTCTATAGGTTCCATGTGTAATTCTTCTAAGATGTCTTCACTTTTTTGTGATCTAGTAGTGTGTATCCTGCAGTCCTCCGAAGGTATCTCATTTCAGCAGATCTAAGTCTCTGTATATCCTTCTGTTTCAACGTCCATACTTCGCTACCATACAAAAGAGTTGGAAGAGCCAGTGTTTTATACACTTTTAGTCTTGAATGCTTTTGGACTAACTGTGGCTTGAAGATATAATTTATTAACCCTAAAATTCTTAAAAATTTTAGATATTTTTGCATTTACATCCTTTTCTTCTTCATATGACATATTGCATCCTAGATATGTAAAATTATACACCTGCTCCAAAATTTTATTGTTCAGTACAATTTTACTTCTGACAGGATCTACACCTTGAAATTCCATAATTTTTGTTTTCTCTGTAGATATCTTCAATCCATATTCTTCTGAATTTGCTATTATTATTTGGTCATCTGCAAAATAATAAAAAGAATAATAATAACAGACTATTTATTATTATTATTATCATTATTATTATTATTATTATTATTATTATTATTATTATTATTATTATACTAGGAAGAAGAGAGGAAAACGAGATCAGAAAGAATGATGTAATACTGGGCAGTAAGAAAGGAACAACGCACAGAGAATGATTGATCCAACGTACCCGAAAGAGGATGAAACGAATAAATAAAGTCATATTTATAATAATAATGCTAATATAGTGATAATTATAATAATATTATTTTTTATTATTCCGGCTTTTACAATGAATATACATTTTTACGGTACCCATGTTCACAGTTAACTACACATTTGTTTCAACACATTTTTCCATTCTTGTCTGTTCATCCATATATCTTCTTCTATTTCCCATTCCCTCTTAGTTTCATTGATTCCCTGAATCCACATAATATTTGGTCTACCCTTCTTTTTCCTTCCCTGTGGTTCCCAATCCATGATTATCTTAGGTAGTCTTCCTTCTTCCATTCTTCTAATGTGTCCGTACCAATTTAATTGTTTCTTCTTTATAAAATCTAATATTGAATATCGTACCTGCATTTTTTCTTTTATATATGAATGTCTGATTTTATCCTTCCTGGATATTCTTGCAGCACGTCTCCAGTAGTCCATTTCAGTGGCGAGTAATTTTTTTTTCATTTGTGCATTTAAAGCCCACACATCAGCTCCATAGGTAATAATGCTTCTGATTATTGTATTAAAAATAGTTTCTTTTGTTTCTTTGATGATATGTTTGTCCCATACTATTCCATTTAGGGCAGATGTAGCATACTTTCCTATATTGATCCTGTTTCTTATCTCTGTTTCTTGTTTTCCATCTTTAGTAATTTTAATTCCCAAATACTTATATTCTTCAGTGTATTTAATTGTCCCTAAATTTTCTTCTAGTATTAAATCTTGAGGAAGATCCCCTATTGTCATATATCTAGATTTATCCATATTGATCTTTAAACCCCATAAACTATATTCTTGTATTAATTTTCTAGTGAGGTATTCTATATCTTCAAATTCTTGAGCCAATATCAATTGGTCATCTGCAAACTGGAGCGTATATATTGTTGAATTGTCATCTAGTGGTATTCTCATCGGTTTACATTTCTTTTTCCATTCTTCAATAGCTTTTTCAGCATAAATCTTATATAATGTTGGAGATATACAGCATCCCTGTCGTAATCCTTTATTTGTTTGAAAACCTTTAGACAAGTACTTTCCCATTTTTACTTGCACATATGATTCTGAATATAGTTTTTGAATTGCTTCAATCAGTGTTGGATTTTTTTTTTTAGTTTTAAGACTTTCCATAATTTTGATGTAGGAAAGTTATCGTAGGCTTTTTCTATATCTATAAATACTAGATGTAGCGGTTGTGATCTGATTGTTTTCTTTTCTATAATCTGTCGTATGCTGAAAATGTGGTCTATTGTTGATCTGCCCACTCTAAATCCTGCCTGTTCCTCTGGTTCTAACTCTCTGTATTCAATTTCTAGGAAATACTTGATTAGCTTTCCATATAGTCTACTTAGTGTACTATTGACTGTAATTCCCCTATAGTTTTTGCATTCATCTTTTTTTCCTTTTTTATGTATGGTTGAAATATAACAATAATAATAATAATAATAATAATAATAATAATAATAATAATAATAATAATAATAATAATAATAATAATAATAATAATAATAATAATAATAATAATAATGATAATAATAATAATAATAATTAATAATAATAATAATAATAATAATAGTAATATTAGTAATACTACTACTACTACTACTACTACTACTACTACTACTACTACTACTACTACTTATAATAATAATAATAATAATAATAATAATAGTATGCAAAAAATCGAAACGCTCAAACAACATTTTTAAACAAAGATTGCAATTTTATGAATCGGAACAGTTCGCTGACTGGTCATTGGGAAGAGCTTCTGTGAGTAAGAAAGAAAAAAGCGAGCTATTACTAAGAAAACAAATGCAAGTCATGATGACACTACAACAAAAGAACGGCTTGTGAAGGATTCAACTGTTTCATCTACTCACGCATTTTAACAATTGAAGCCTGTATCAATCTCCTTCGTGTCGTACGATTTGCATCACTATTGTCATCTAATTAACATAAATGCGACTGTCCACTGTTTTACGGAAGCTTCAGAATTTCTCGTGACCTACTTGAAATCTGAATACTTCCGGCTGACACAATGCTCTGTTTAAATGAATGGAAATTAAAGACTTTAGGCGTGAAATTAGCGAAAATTACACACTCTGGTGACGAAGGAAACATCATTCACTTGTTTTAAGCTGCATAAGTGTCAGCCATGTTCTCCAACGACTATTAGGCCTATGTGAGAGAAGCAGTCAAATGCAATGAACATCGATCTTCACTTTTAGGAAATTCCGAAGGAGGCTACTCTCGTCAAAATATAAAAAAATAAATTCTATTGCAAGCCCATGTTTTCCCTTTACAGAGATTTAGGCGCTCTCCCCCTACAGGGAAGCATTTGAACCATATAAATTTAGTTACACTTGTTTTCGTATAGATGTCATTTTGAGTGGTCCGTGGTCAGCGTTCCGCCTCACACTGACGTCTAGGAAACCAAGGTAGTACTAGGAAGTGAAAATTCGGTAAATTTTGCTTAGAGGTCTTTTCATTCAGGCTAAAGAACATGATGATGATGATAATGATGGCCATATGATTTCGGGGACCGTATTGGGCCTTAAAGTTTTCCTGACATTTGTCTTACAGGTGAGGAAAAACCCCGATAAAAACCTCACCCAGAAAAACTGCCCCGACCGGGGATGGAACCAGGGCCCGCTGCGTGACAAGGCAGCACGCTACCTCGAGACCACAGCGGTGGACATTAAAAGACAATTACGATATAAATTTATAATTAATCATCTTTTACCAATTAAACTAAAATTTAAAAAAAATCAATTTATTTAGGCGCGCACGGCGGTTATTAGCAAGTGTGTATGTGTGTGTGTGTGTGTGTGTGTGTGTGTGTGTGTGTGTGTGTGTGTGTGTGTGTGTGTGTGTGTGTTGTGTGTGAACACATTACTGGGGGATTTTTTTTTAATTTTCGGAATCAAACTCGACATTATAGCAATCGATTAAAAAAGTAACGTCGAGTTTCTTAACTAGCAAAATTGTACAATTAAGTGTATTGGTACACCTGAGAGAAAATTTAAAAATCACTCTAGCGGCCGCAATTTTTGATTTTCCGTAACTCTGTGTATACCATTGAAATAAAACGGAAAAGTCATTCTCCAAAACTCAGCGGAATCCGACCATTTGAGGAACTTCGGATAATTTGGACCCCTGTTTTGAATGTATACTTTTCTTCTTTTAATTAAGGGATTTGAATTTTGTTTAATTAGAATGATTATCATTAGTGTTGTAACTATGAAATAGCATTGTTATTTTATTCAAATATGGAAGCATTTTCATAATTTATAAACTTTTTTTAAATTACAAGAAAGGTCCACTTTAACCTCCATATTCGGATAAAGTGGACCCCAGAGTCCACCTTAGCTTTTAATCTATTTTTAAGTTTATTTACTCTATTAATTTATACAGACAGACACAGATTAATCTGAAAATATTTATGGCTGATCATAATTAAAGAAACGTAGATGTTTATTTAATGTTTTGAAAAATTATTGTTGATTATAACATTCACACGTCATTCAACTGCAGAAAGCGACGGTCTTTGTGTTTAGTAAAATTACAAGGATATTAAATAAAATTAATTAAGTGAATGGTTTTTACAGATAGTATCCTCATTGATAAATTATACATATTCGTGTAAAGTGGACCCAGGTCCTCGTGTAGGGTCCACATTAACCGAATTCCTTTGTTATGTTTAATTATGTTATACAGCAGCCATGTCACATGATATCAAACCAAACCCGTCAGTATATTAAAACAGCATCTACATAATATAATATATTTAGGAATTTTTTTCAACATTTGTAACATTCAACAGCAGAAATTAAGAATTTATTCTTAGCTTGAAAAACTTTTTAAGTGGTCATTTTCATAAATATCACAAATAAACACTTCTTCGCACAAAGAATAAAAGAAACTGGCCTTGAACCCGTCAAAGTTGATGAGGGGAAGAAGTTAAGATATTTTCTGTTCGAGGGCAGCACCAATTAAAGAAGATATTAACAGGGTCCACTCAAACAGAAGAGTCCAAATTACCCGAAATTCCCTACAGAAGTGCTACTTTACCTGACAACCGTAATTTAAATGCCGCTTCTTGCTTGTTTTCTCGCGTCATAATTTGATGCGATTTAATTAACAAAATTAATAAGATATATTGTCAGTCTCAGTGATCTAACGGTTATGTTTCTTGGCTTTTGTCCTGTGGGTCGTGGGTTCAAACCCGATGAATTTTTTTAGGATGGAAAAATCCAAGGAGCAAGTCCTCCGGGAGGGACTTTAAACAGTGGGTCCCGAGTCTGAAGATTTTCAGGCTTGTAAAAGATCCTCAAGCATGAATAAAAAGTCCTGTGTACAACATTTACCGACCTCCTTCCTAGTAATACCTTAGTTGTGTACTAGATGTCTCATTGTGTAGGTATGTTGGCCGCATTCATGACATCTCTAGGAAAATAAGTATAACTGAATTAACTTCGCCTAGTAACTCCTAACAAGGAATTACCGAATTAGGGACACGCGAACCTATAAAGGTACCTTCGAACCGAATTAGGATCTTCTAATAATAATAATAATAATAATAATAATAATAATAATAATAATAATAGCTTTATTTTACCTGGCAGAGTTAAGGCCTTAAGGCCTTGTCTACCACTCAACCAGGTTTTAAAAAATACAAAAAAAAATAGTCTTACAATAAACATAAACAATTACATGTTATAAATACAATACAATTAATATTAATAATGTATTTTGATTTACTCTAGATTTAACGAATTAAATATATAATATATACAACATACATAAAAAAACGAGAAAAAATTATGAATGACATAGTATAAATTTAAATAAATAGAGAAAAATTAATTATTAGACAACAGGTAACTGTATAAGCGTGACTTAAAAGTGCCAAGTGTGCGGCAACCCCTGATATCTTGAGGAAGGAGATTCCAGGAGCGGGCAGAGGCTACTGTGAAGGAAGTAGAATAAGAGGAAGTGCTATGAAGAGGAATTGTTAGCAGACTGTTATCTTGTGACCTAGTGTCAATATTGTGGTAAGAAGATAACTTCTCAAATCTGAACGCCAGGTAAGTAGGGATGTAGGAATTCAGAAGCTTGAAAAGTAGTGAAAGAGAGTGCAATTTACGTCTGTCAGTAAGACGGAGCCAAGAGAGGTTATTAAAGTGTTCGGAAATATGGTCATAACGACGGATATTGAAAATGAATCGAACGCAAGCATTATGAACACGCTGCAGTCTCTGCGACGTCATAGTTTAGATCATTATATATAATGTCACAATAATCGAAGTGTGGTAACACAAGATTCTGCACAGGATTTGTTTGCTAACGAAACTGGGAGAAATTTCTTTAAAAACTGTCTAAGATAATGTAAGATGGAGAAAGTCTTTTTACATCTGTGTTTCACTTGTGTTTGCCCGGGTTAATTTGCGTCTAGGATTTAGTCGCAAAGATCTAGTACTGAAGATAATAAAAAGTGCTCATTCTCTTATTTATAGTAATGTTTGGAAGTGTAGATATGTCAAAGGTTGTAAGCAGTCTTTGTTGTCCCATTAGAATTACTTGTGACTTGTTAGGATTTAGATTTAGACCGATACTTGAAGACCAGTTAAAGATGGATATGAGATCGTCATTCATTTTCGTCAAACTGTTATCTTATTCTTAAATTTCTTTCCGTTATTTGTTATTTAGATTGCCATTGTGCAACCGAGGATAATGTGTCTGCCCTTTCTTTCAATAAACTAGATCTAGACCATTAAATATACCTAATGCACTTTTTTATAATCTCAATGCCTTATGTGTCAGTTCTCCGTTCAAGCGGTAAATACATAAAACCACAATTCAGCTATTATCGTATGTCAAGGCCTCCTGTATGACTCCACACCATTTAATAAACTGCAATGGAATTTGACTAGTGTTTGCTATGTTCACCCCTGATTCCACGTTTCACAGGTTTAAATTGTATAGCAATAGATTCATTCTTTTAGGGAGTAAAATCATAAATATGGCTTCCGTCGGTGGGGACAAAGAGCATTTGGGTTTGTTTCATATTGGTACTCATGAGACAAAAATCTTGTTGACTAGTGTATTCTATTATTATCATAAGTAACGCCACGAGTGATTTCCAAATTATCGATAAATTCAGGACTCACGAAGTGAGGAGTGAATTTATCTAGAGAATTTGGAAATCAAGAGTGGCATTTGTTAGAACCATTTAACGAAAAAAATTAAGCTGTTTACTCACAAATGATTGTTTAACTATAGTTATTTTAAAATATTTATATATTTAATTTAAACGGCGATGTTTGAAAACAAAACAGAAATGTGAGGTTATGTTCATTCACTGCTGCTTGATCATATTATTTATTGCCAAATAAGATCGCAATATTGTAAGAGTGCACCCAAGTGGAGAAATAATGAAACACATCAAACTATATATCATAATCAACATTACGGGTTATTCATTTATTTTTTTAGTAAACAACTCAGTAAAATCAAGGAATCTTTTCATTATTTGCTATATTCAATGTATTTGTTGGAGAAAAATAATGCTTTGACCTGTTCAGAATATTAAAAAAGGAGGAGCTTTCTTTATCACAAAAGCAGGAGCTGATAAAGAGCGAGGTGAAACACGGCTGTCATTGGTTGTAAAACAACATTCATTGAAACGTGATTGGTCATTGACTAGCATTTGTGGCATGACTTAAATAGTCTGTAAAATAATATCTTTACATCTACTGTATGTATTATCTCTTTTTTTAACATTCTTCTATGTAACATATTGATAACGTAGAGGATTGTAAGATAATTGCGGATTCCCGCTTGGCTTCTTCCTTGTACGAATAAGTAGGGTATTTTGTAACACTTCCTGTAGGATGTGGTAGTTAAAGTGGCCGTGACCAAGTTATCTACTGGCCTGGTGGATCGTTAACTCTTCGCGCTCTTCATTAATAACACTAAACTGACAACCAGTTAAACTATCAAAAGTTTAGTGAATTTAATTCCATCAGGCCCTTCAAGATAGTCTTCACCTATAAAAAGTCCGTCACGCAGAAACTTAAAAAACTTGGCGAATTTTTCAACAAGTCATAATTGTGACCCGATTTTGCTGTTTTACGAAATATATATTTCATCTGTTAATCCTTGATAGTCCACCTTTGTGGTCTCGAGGTAGCGTGCTGCCTTGTCACGCAGCGGGCCCAGGATCGATTCCCGGTCGGGACAGGCTCATGGGTGAGTTTTTTTTCGGGGTTTTTCCTCACCTGTAAGACAAATGTCAGGAAGCTTAGGGCCCAACGGTCCCCGAAAATCATCCGGCCATCATCATCACCTTTATCATTATCATCATCCTTCACCGGTGTGGAAAGCAACGAGAAGCTAACACACCTATAATTCCCTAGTAAAGCTGCAAAGCACAGCATGAAAATGCTATGATTGGTGTGAAAGACCTGTCATCGGGCAGAATTACTATGGATGGAATCCTTGATGTGAGTGCCTTATGAAAAACTATATAAACGTGTCTGAATGCAGTGTGAAAACAATGTAAACTATAATAATAATAATAATAATAATAATAATAATAATAATAATGATACATAGGATATGTTGTAAAATTTTATACTTACTCACTCACTGGCACTATCGAACCCGAAGGTTCATGGCCGCGCGGACATAAGCTCTCCATACATCCCTATCCTGAGCTAATGCTTTCCAATCATTCCCTGTATAATCTACTTCCCTCAAATCATAGTTAATGTTGTTCTCCCACCTCATTCTTGGTCTACCACTGGGCGTTTTCCTTCTGGTTTTCCTACAAGAAGTTTCCATGCACGTCTTTCATTCCCCATACGTGCAACATGTCCTGCCCATCGCAGTCTACGAGACTTAACTGTTCTTATTATATCTGGCTTCCTATAAAGACCATGTAGTTCATTGTTATGTAGTCTTCTCCATTCACCTGTCTGTTCATCTCTCTTTGGTCCAAAAATTTTCCCAAGAACTTTATTCTCAAATACTCGTAATCTCATTTATTATTTCGTAAGTAATCGATAGTAATTTGGTTTGGTGATTGGGTTCTATTGAAAATATGTGTAAGATATATAAATTGCACAGTCCCCTCTACAAGCCATAGAATGTTGTGATGGGAATACCCTAACACTGTTCAGTCTTTATTAATGACAACAATACTTCAAACATTTAAATGTACTTGTTTTATTTCACCGAATGATGAAATGTTAAAAAAATGTGGTAATTTTTTTTTCTTTTATTCGATTTTTAATAACTCTGGTTCTTTAGGATCATTTTCATATAAACATTTTTTTATTGTGGGAGCAAAATTGACTCCGTGACGTAAGAGTTTAAATGCCCTTGTCAGCATTATTACTTAAATTTTAAAATGCCTGCGTTTTTTTTTTCGGTTTCCATTTTTTTGACATTTTCCAAAACTTAAAATGCTTCTTACGATGCATTGTTTTTGCTATCAAAGTGATATTTTGAGGTTAGACTCCCCAATATATGCTAATTGAAATTTGCTATGCAGTTACTGGTCTAAGACACATGTGTTCTTTTTAATTGAGATGGAAGAAATAAAGAGTGATAAAAGTTTTTTTTTAATGAAAAATAAGCAGTATCCACCCTTTATGAATATGTTTTGCATAGCGAATGTGTTAAGTGGAATCACAAAGAATCTGAATCTCAAATTTCAACAGAGAATATTTAAAAATGCATTTTAACCTTTACACTGCTACGAACGGGTATATCCGTTGGCAAAGAAAATGCTTGCTGTGCTATGGGTGTGTATATCCATTCTCAACTCCAAACGCCTGCTAGTTATATAATACGTATTGCATTGCTTTCAAACTAAGCAGGCATATACTGCCATCTCCTAGGAACCTAAATAAACTTTTTCCATATTTCTCCCTGCATTGAGCAAGGAGGGTTTTAAAGGCTGGAAATATCTCAGCAGTGAAAAGGTTAAGGAGCATTTTTTGGGAAATATTAGAAAACATTTTAAAAACTTATAACTGTGAAACTATTCTTCTTATGAACACCAAACTTCACAGAAACACTTCTATAAGCACATAATGGATGTGATAAAAGTTTCAAAACAATCCAATGAAAACTAAAAGAAATTTGAAATTAATCATTCGGTGCTCTTAATTCTGGTAAATTAAATCAGAAGTTGGTATGTGAAGGCTACTCTGTTCTCTATTCAATTTAAATAACATTACGTTATATTTTCATGTTTCAGGTCCTCCTGTAGATTTCCAGAGATTTCTAGGTAAGTAGTTTATTCTCTTTAAGATATATTTACAGAGTGAGCAAATATTTAAAAACTGATATATCTACATTTTTATGAAAATAACTTGCACATCGACTGCCAATATTTTAGTTAATTTCTACCTGGTGCATCCAGATTATGAAGCTATTATATTTACATTTAAACAAAGTTTACAAATATATTATACAGCATTAGACACAAAATGGCTGATGGCCTGGAAAGTAAATTTTTACAAGTTTCGATTATGGGAGCGCCTGAACGACAGAAATAATGTGTGGAAATATTCACTACATGAAATCTGTCCGCATGTGTATGCCGCTCTATGAAACCAGCGAATAGAGGAACTTAGCTTTTGACGGCCTGTTACATTCCATGTCTAAGGCTGTACAGTTATGGATATATTGTTGTAATTGAAGGGCTTAGGGCAATAACATGATAAGACACATATTGTTCTTTCTGAGAAATAAGGATTTTAATGTTTCAAAAAATTATAAATACTAATTGTACAGTATTGTTGTTAATACATTGTGTGTCTATATGTTTTAACTCATCACTGGAGCACTTACAAATGATTTCATGGATATTTCAATACATTTATTTGTTTTTATATGGAGTTACACATATGGAGCTGAAGTTTGGAAATTCAACAAAAGCTTAGAACAAAAACTTATGTCGATGTGTGGGGGTTTGCGAACCGCGCTACTGCTACCATTTGTGGGGGTTGCGAAACCCAAACCACGATCTGACTACCATTTGTGCGGGTTGCGATTTCCACTGTTAATAAACCACGCATCTGCGCAACCATTTGTGCGCACGCGGAGCGGAACTTGACCAAAATAATAAACACAATAACTGCTACCTTTAATCCGGGATCGGGTTTTGTAATTGCTGTTTCTATTAATGTGGATCTGATTTCCAAAGAAGTTATCTATCAGGAAATAGCTTGCCTTGGGCCCATAGAAGGCAGCCGTTGATTCATCTTTCTTTCTCTGATATATATATATATATATATATATATATATATATATATATATATATATATATATTAACATAGAAGAATACTGATTTTTAAATACATACAGTGAGTGAACAAGATAATAATTATGTTTCAGGAACGCTAAACAGCATAATAGTTAAGGAGCTCGGAATAGTTTCCTACTTGAGTGATTTTCCGTACAGGATAGTAAACAACTACGTATACTTGAATGATGAAACAGGGGCGTTGTTTAAAAGATAACATTTAATATAAACAAGTTGGCTGAGTAAAAATAATTTAACAAAAAATAATAGTTCTGATCACACGATCAAAATAGCCATACAAATAAATAAATGAACAACATACCATACATCACGCAACACTCATACTTGCGTCCGAGTTTCAGGGACCACCTCTTCCCTGGACTGCCGGACTAACTCAAACAGGCCCCTTCTTGGCCTCAGATCAGCTTGTCTATTTAGAATTCCAGTCGCATCGCGACCTGGAATCGGATTCCAATCTTGAATCCGTTTAAACAACAAAACGATGACTGCTAGGATGATCGAATGATACTGTTCTGTTAGTGCACCACGTATATGAAGGTTCCGAGGTAGAGGGGAGATGCGCCGTAGACATTGCGCGGCAGGAAGGGTGAAGAGGGAAGGGGTAGCTACAAGGAGAACAGGATATTGGCATAGTTCATAAATATTCCAGTGTAGGGAGGAGAACGAAGCTACCCTACTGAGCCGAAAAATGCACTTTCGGTTCAGATGGAAATGGATATTTTAGGGAGAGTAGCAAGATGTTCATAATTAAAAAACAAATACTGTCACACGAGAAAAAATGAATATTAAATATTCCGATTGATTCCGATTGAGGGTCTTTCCACTTTTCAGCGGTTGCCCTTTTACCAGCCGGCTGCTGGCCCTTCACATCCACATGTGTCAATCACAGAGGTAGATGATCAACAGCCAGTGTAGGGGTGACATGTGGTTAGCATGTCGAGTCCCCCAGCCGTTATAGCTGGTTCCTCAACCTGGAGCCGCTACTTATTGTAGCTACCCAATTGCCTCACGATGCTGGGTGGGCACCGGTCCCATACTGGCCGAAATACTATGAGAAAATTTCTTTCCCCATGGAGACTCGAACCAGCGCAAGTCCCGTAGCTCTGCGCCAAGGCTTCCTACCTTAACCGCTCGGCTACGGCGCGGGACTTAAATATTCAATAGTATATTATATAAGATACAAGCAATTAAATTGGTATGGAAACGTACGACTAACGCAAGAATAAAGGTTGCCCAGAAAGATCTTCGAAAGGTGTCCACCTGGAAGAAGAAAGGAAGGAAGACCTCGAAACTCATGGATACAAAGAATAACTGGAATGAGAACAAGAGGACTGGAGGACATGGAGTGGATGGATAGGGACGAGGGGAGACTAAAAATAAAACTTTAGGCACAGAAAGATGTGTAAACATGGAAAATCTATATATAAATAAATAATCTGTTTATATTTATTGTGTGCTATGTGTGTTTATTAACACTCTAGTGTTCGCAATGTTTTAGCAACCAAACTTGGTATATAGCAGTCGATTAACTAACGCAAGATTGAATTCATTAACGAACAAAATCGGACCGTTATGAGTGAGGGGTCCACTGCTGTGATCTCGAGGTAGCATGCTGCCCTGTCACGCAGCGGGCCTGGTTTCGATTGTCGGTCGGGACAGGCTTCTGGGTAAGGTTTTTTTTCCGGGGTTTTCCTCACCTATAAGACAAATATCAGGAAGCTTAGGGCCCAAAGGTCTCCGAAAATCATCCGGCCTTCATCATCACCCTTATCATTATCACTATTCTTCACGGGTGTGGAAAACAATGGGAAGCTACCACACCTATAAATCCCTAGTAAAGCTGCAAAGCATAGCATGAAAATGCTATGATTGCAGTGAAAGACCTGCCCTCTTGCAGAATTACTATGGATGGGTTCACCCGAAACTAAAAATATAAAAATCGCTCTAGTGGTGTAATTTTTTATTTTTTCGCAACCAAACTCGGTATATGCCATTGAAATAAAACGATAATGATAGTGTTAAAAATCGGCGAGATCCGAGCATTACCTATAAGCCGTAGATTTAAAATATCTCTAGTGATCGCCAATTTTTATTTTCTCTTAACATAACTTGGTAATATGCAATTATTAATTAACAAAATAAACAATTATTCCGTAAAGAATGGGACCATAAATTCGACCGATGAGGAAATCGATTAGGTTAAGTCAATTCTCTCTGAGTGACATATTTCACGAAATGTAGGCTTAATTGATTTTTCCCTAAGTTTTTTATTTTATTTTATGAAATGTATGTGACAAGTTTAGTCCCGCGCCGTAGCCGAGTGGTTAAGGCAGGAAGCCTTGGCGCAGAGCTACGGGACTTGCACTGGTTCGAGTCTCCATGGGGGAAGAAATTTTGTCATGGTATTTCGACCAGTATGGGACCGGTGTCCACCCAGCATCGTGAGGCATTTGGGTAGTTAAAATAAGTAACGGCTCCAGGTTGAGAAAACCAGCTATAACGGCTGGGGGACTCGACATGCTGACCACATGTCACCCCTATACTGGCTGATGATCATCTACCTCTGTGATTGACACATGTGGATGTGAGGTCAGCAGCCGGCTGGTAGGCTAAGGGCCATCTAGGCCTGTCGCGCCAGGAGTTTTTTTTTATGTGACAATTTTTGGATGTTTCCTTGTCATTCAGATTACAATCGGTGTAACTTTTAAGGTAGTGATGAAATCTGCATCTTGAAGAGGAGAATACAAGATTTTGGAGATCAGCATTTTATGCGTTTGGGTGCGTGTTTTTTTTCGCAACGGTTCCTTTGTCAGATTGCCATTTCCGTTTTGGCATTGCATCACTTCCTGCTGGCGCCTCCTCGACCTTGTTGCGTCACAATCAACACCCGGAACATGAATAGGGTCAACACCACCTCTTATCACTGCTTTATCTTCACTCGAAATTTACAAACATGGAAGTTTATGACCGCAAATGTAATTCCTGTAATAAAATTATTATCATCATCATCATCTGCATTCATGGATTAGGTGTGTTGACCCGTTCCGACTTCAGCCCATCTCTTATCCGGTTTTTCTTCTGCTGAAGTTTATGAGTAAGTTATTTTTTACTAGTAGAGGTTACCAGCCTCTAGCCAAACCCCTCTTCCTGGAGGACAGGGAACTGCAATTTCGGAGTGTTCGTCTCCTAGAGAAGTTGCCTTCACTACGGCTGTGGGGACTTCTCTTCTCCCCACGTAACCCTGTGGACGGGGCCCTACCCAGGTACTACCCACTGGGCGAGTGGGACCTGGAGCTCACAAAAGGGCAGGGGCGCCTACTCCCTGGAGTGGACCTCTTTCAAGGGTACCACTCTGTTACCCTGTAATAAAATTATACAGTTCTATATTTGAATACGTCCCTGTCGTCTCGAGGTAACGTGCTGCGTTTTCACGCAGCGGGCCCGGGTTCGATCTCCAGTCGGGGCAGTTTTTCTGGGTGAGGTTTTATAGGGGTTTTTCCTCACCTGTAAGACAAATGTCAGGAAAACTTCAAGGCCCAAACGGTTCCCGAAATCATATGGCCATCATCATCATCATTATCCTTATCATTATCATCATCATCCTTCACCGGTGTGGAAAGCAACGGGAAGCTACCACACCTACAATTTCCTAGTAACGCTGCAAGTATAGCATGAAAATGCTATGATTGCAATGAAGGACCTGCCTTCGGGCAGAATTACTATGGATGGATTATTATTATTCTTCCGGTATCATGGCAGCTGCCGCCGTCTTCCGGAAACCAAACGCCATTCCTCTCTGTCCATCCATTGATCTTCCTCTATTCCTCTGATATTCATAGCTGCTTGTACCCCTTTTATCCAAGTTTTCTTTGGTCTTCCTCTCTTCCTCCTTTCCATTGGGATCCATTCCATAACAATTTTTGGCAATCTTTGCTCTGGCAGTCTTTTGACATGGCCATACCACTATATTATTATTATTATTATTATTATTATTATTATTATTATTATTATTATTATTATTATTATGTTCAATTTATTTAATGATTTGTCAAGGTTTCGATCTCCTTATGTAAGATCATTTTCAAGTCATTTGACATTTCCAGTTATCCATTTTGTATACTGCGATAGGCAGGACATTTGGCACAAATGGGGAATGAAAGAGAAGCATGGAAAATTCTTGTAGGAAAACCATGGCGAAAGCGCCCATTTGCTAGGGCAATGTTGAGATGGGAGAATAAAATTAATCATGATTTGATGGAAGTGGATTATAAAGGAGATGAATGGAAAACAGATTAGTGTAGGTTACGTCCTCGCGGCCATGAACATCTGGGTTTGATAATTATAGTGACTTAGTTTAGTTAGTTACAGCTTCAGTACCAAGTTACATACGAAGAGGAAAAAGATTTTAGTCAAAACATTATAAAATTTAACAGAGTAACAGGAATTATAAATAATATTTTCAAGTCAAACACAGTACAGCAACACACACGAACTAGAATTTATAAAACACTGGCCAGACCCATATTATGTTACGGCAGTGAGGCCTGGACAATTCGCAGTGTAGATGAACAAAGACTAACTGCGTCAGAAATGAAATTTATGAGACGTACTGCAAGTTACTCAAGAATAGACCATAAAAGGAATTCTGAGATTCTCAAAGAATTACAAACAGAATCAGTCATGGAATATGTACAAAAATACAGAAACAACTGGAAATCTCACGTACGAAGAATGAGCAGAACAAGAATACCACGTCAAATCTTAAATTACCAGCCACCAGGCAAGAGATCTTTGGGCAGACCCTTCAAACGTTGGATTGAGACCGTAACAGACCACTAGGTCTATCACATGAAAGGAAGAAGAAGAAGAAGAAGCGTAGGTTTTCTTGTAAAACTGTATTTTACTGCAATAATAATTGGATACGTTACAATATCCTTGGAGAATGAATTGAAGAGGATCCATTTGTTGTGAAATTAGAAAGGGATGAGGTTAGGTTGGTCACGATATGATCTATTTCTGTGTGAATTGAATTCCGTTGCCTCATCTCCGCTGTGAAGTTGTTTTTCATGGTTCAGTAGGCCTTGGGTATTGTTATTACTTTCAAATGTCTTGGAAATCACCATCTTATTATTTTATTACAATATTATGTCTTCTTTTTTTCCCTTATGCTCTGCTTTCTTTATTTAACTAACTTACTGATACATTGCTACCACGTAAAATTAATATTTGTAACTATTTAACTCCTGCCTCAAATGGAAGTCAATGACCAACCACATTTCAATGATTTTTTTATTTACAACCAATCACAGTCGTGTTTAGCCTAGAATTGACCAACTAAAGTTTATCATAATAAAGAAAACGCCTCCTTTTTAACATTCTGAATAGGTCATAGCATTATATTGCAGTGACTGACTCCCCAAGAAATACGGCTGCCAGATTTATATAGTGCATGAATATCAACATAGCGCATGCGGGAGTTAATATAAAAACATTTATAGCAATTGATTATACCACCAAAAAAAGAAACCACTGTTTGCACTTTCTTAAATGTATTTTTTCCTAGGTAACAATCCAGAAAAATATAATTGTCATATTTACATCATACGACATCACAAATGAATTAATATACAGTTTGATGTGTTTCATTTTTTCTCCACTAGAGTGCATTCTTACAAGATTGCGTTCCTTTGGTAATAAATAATATGATCTGGTTACAGTGATGAACAAAAGAAGCAAATGAAGCGTACCAATCGTTTCTCATTTGTTTTCAAACATCGCCGTTTACATTACTTACTTACTCACTGACACTATCGAACCCGTAGGTTCATGTCCGCACGGACATAAGCTCTCAATACATCCCTAACTTGAGCTAATGCTTTTCAATCATTCCCTGTATAATCTGCTTCTCTCAAATCATAGTTAATGTTATTCTCCCACCTCATTCTTGGTCTACCAACTGGGCGTTTTCTCTCTGGTTTTCCTACAAGAAGCTTCCATGCACGTCTTTCATTCCCCATTCGTGCCACGTGTCCTCCCCATCCCAGTCTACTGTTCTCATTATATTTGGCTTCCAATAAAGACCATGTAATTCACTGTTATGTAGTCTTCTCCATTCACATAACTGTTCATCTCTCTTTGGTCCAAAAATATTCCTAAGAACTTTGTTGTCAAATACTCATAATTTCCTTTCCTCCCTTAAAGTAAGAGTCCATGTTTCGCACCCATATAATATAACTGGTAGAATAATAGTTTTATATATTTTCAGCTTAACGTTTTTTGAAAGGAGTTGGGACATCAAGATATAAGCCCTTTAAATTATTTCTGAAGTCGTATTATGAAATACATAGATATTATTTATTAATGACATCTTTGGCAATTTTTGTAAAACATATTTCTATAAAATTGGCCAAGGACTAGAATTTTATGCGTCATTAGCTATCGTGGGAACTGTAGCAGGAGTAAATTGGGCGTAAATTTGCAAAGTGTTTTTGTTTGACCGCTAATCTGGTGGGAAAGTGGTCCGCTGTACGTGACCATCTTATATTTACATCTGGAGCAATACTATAATATTTTCTAAGTAATTACTTATACCTTATCCACTCTTAGAGTGATCCTAACATCAACAAACGCCAATTGTATCCTTCCGCCACTCGCGCCACAATTACTGTCACATTAACAGGGAGAAGAAAAATGCAGAAATGCCTTTTCTGTTGATGATTTCACTTGATGTTTCATTTAATACATCGATATATATTTTATGTCTTAAAGATCTTTCTTCTGGAGGTATTTTTACATTATTTTAAAAACAAGATGGCCTCTTTATAAACAACAGATGCTTGTAAACTTATCATGGATCATTTAACATAGAATCACCCAGTTATGGATACACTGTTACTCCACTTTCTCGAGAAAAACCTGAGGCAATCTTCGTAAGCTTTAATATTGTACTAAATAATGTCTAGTTTGCGCGCCATTATTTGAGAAAATTGAAAAGGACAGATGACTATGACAACGAGATTTGTTTTAGCGAGTTGGTGTTCTGAAATAAATAAGAATATTATTAATTAAATAAAAATAAAACGTAGTTTTATTTGATTTTCATATTTATTATATAATTCAGTGACAGCTGTTTCGGTACACTGTACCTTCTTCAGACATGTTAACAAATTATGAATTGTGTTCCAACTGATCTAAGCTACAATACAACAATATTTATTTAATTTTTTTAATTTAACAAAGGGGATTCATTCAAATCAAGTTGAGAATTTAACAGTTTTTACTACTTTTAAATTTATTAATTTCTACAGCCTCCAAAAGATCTAACTTCTTACCCTTATCACAAATATGTAAAATTTCAAAATTTGGATCGAAACAATGATTAAATTGGAATAGGTGGTTAGCATATTTAGAATTTTATAAATTTCTGTTATATGCTCTCATGTGTTCCTTTATCCGAGAGATAAAAGGTCTACCAGTTTGTCCTATATAGACATTGTCACATGTGCCACACTTCAATTTATATACACCTGATAATTTTTTTTGTTTTATTGTTTTTTATTATATTTTGTAGAGTTTTAATAGTTTTAAATGCCACAGTAATGTTCAACTTTTTGAATAAGAATAAGTTTCAGCTTAAATTAAACATATTTATAAATTCATGTGTAAATATTTATATAAATAGGTGAGATGTGGAAAGAAATTAAACTTGTATGCCCAACTTAATAAACTATAAACCTTTAAAGGGACATTTGTCATCCCAACTTTTCTAAAAAATGCTGAACTAAAAAAAATTGTTCTTCTGTCCGTTTGGAGAATCACTGAGAAACATTCGGCACTACACTATTCGAAACATGATGGCAGAAGCCTTGCGAGATTATGGATACACAGTTTATGAGGAAGTTCATGGTGTGACCACTAATGGGAGTAACAGACGAATAGATATTATTGCATTTAGACCATCTTCTAAAGTTGGTATGATATTAGATCCCACAATCCGTTTTGAGACTCATAGTGACCAACCTGAGGAAGTTGACTGTGAAAAGAAAGCCATATATGAGCCAACAATTGACTATTACAAAGATAAATACCAACTAGATAGTATAACTGTCACAGGATTGATGATCGGGGCAAGAGGTACTATACCAGGATTCTTGACCAAATTTTGGAATTACTTAGATTTGGACAGAGTGTATCTTTCTAAAATTGCCATCGCTGCCATTAGAGGATCAATTTCAAATTTAAGAAACCATATTTACAAAATTTCTACAATTTGAATTTTTTTAAAATGTATTTACAAAATGTATTTCATCAATTCCAAAAATTAATTGTCTGTATCACTTTGTCCTTGAGGCAATCCTCTAATGAGGAAAGTTGTATATAATAAAAAAAATGGTGGTAAGCAACGGGAAGATACCACACCTATAATTCCCTAGGAAAGTTGCAAAGCATAGCATGAACATTCTATGATTGCAGTGAAAGACCTGCCCTCGCCTCGGGCAGAATTACTATGGATGGAGGGATATATTAATGTTTGTTCTTCTATATATTTATTTAAGAGAGGACTGTTTCGAATCAAATGCTTAGGAAAAAGTTTGGAATAAAAAGACATGGACAGACAGGTGAGTGGAGAAAACTACATAAGTAAGCTATACGATGTCTATAGAGAGAACATATACCATTAATGGTAAGGGAAGAATGCCATGGAAACCTCTTGTAAGATATGTAGGAGTGAAAGTGCCGGAGAGGTAGATTACAATTATGTAGGAAAATAAGCTTTAACCCTAATGTAAGGTAAGGATTCTAAAGTATCGTTAGGATATGGATTTATGGAGAACTTACGTCCTCAAGGCCATACATTTTTAGGTTCCAAGCTGCCATTAAGTTGGTTAGATAAATATAATAGGAATGAGATGCACAAAGAAATTAAACATAGGCTCAATTCTGGAAATGCGTGCTATTATGCATTGCAGAGACTCTTGATGTCCCAACTCCTTTCAAAAAACGTTAAACTGAAAATATATAAAACTATTATTCTACCAGTTATATTATATGGATGCGAAACATGGACTCTTACTTTAAGGGAGTAAAGGAGATTACGAGTATTTGAGAATAAAGTTCTTAGGAAAATTTTTGGACCAAAGAGAGATGAACAGACAAGTGAATGGAGAAGACTACATAACAATGAACTACATGGTCTTTATAGGAAGCCAGATATAATAAGAACAGTTAAGTCCCCTAGACTGCGATGGGCAGGACATGTTGCGCGTATGGGGAATGAAAGACGTGCATGGAAGATTCTTGTAGGAAAGCCAGAGGGAAAACGCCCAGTTGGTAGACCAAGAATGAGGTGGGAGAACAACTAACTATGATTTGAAGGAAGTAGATTATACAGGGAATGATTGGAAAGCATTAGCTCAGGATAGGCATGTATGGAGAGCTTATGTCCGCGCGGCCATGAACCTACGGGTTCGATAGTGCCAGTGAGTAAGTAAGTAAGATTAATTATTAATATAGGCCTATTCCAATGCGAGGTTGGGAAGTGGTTTTTACAGAAGCGAGGATATGATTAAAAATCGAACGACAGCGTGGTTTTTAATCTCAGAGATTCAGTAAAACACTTCACAAACGTGCGTTGTACATTATTTTTTTCGCGATGGTGTTTTCAAAACAATAAATAATAGTAAAATAATAACATCTTTGTTGGAAATATTTGCGTTCATTATAAACAACTGACTAACGTTAACAGTGTGGGCAATGTTCATTAGTTGAAACAACAGGAGGCCTTGAGAACAATTATTGATAACATGGCCGCAAGTACGTATTTATTGTTTTATATTGTTTCAAAGTCCACCGCTGTGATCTCGGGGTAGCGTGCTGCCTTGTCACGCAGCGGGCCCGGGTTCGATCCCCGGTCGGGACAGTTTTTCTAGGTGAGGTTTTTATCGGGGTTTTTCCTCACCTGTAAGACAAATGTCAGGAACATTTTAAGGCCCAAACGGTCCCCGAAATCATATGGCCATCGCAATAACCATCATTCATATTAAGCTTAGGATTAGGGACTCTCCTGGCGCACCATTATCATCATCATCACCCATCATATGATCGGGGCAACACAACCCCGTCTTTCAGGCGTCCCAACCTCAGAAGTGGGTTACAAGTATGCCATGCCACGAGAGAAACCAGGAATGTCGAAAGACAAACCTGGGGCATTTGAAAAATATATAAATATATATATTATAAATATATTTTTGACATTTGGCAATGAAGGCAAATATGATATGAAAAGAAAAAAAAATGAATGCTTGAGTCGGGATTTGAACTCGAGTCTCTAAAGTCTGTACCTTTAGCGCTCTAACCAACTGAGCTACCCAAGAATTCCAACACAAACATACAATTTTCTTATACATGTAGCATTCTCAATTCACACAAGAGGTAGCGGAAATTTGTTCCAACTGACATCTAGCGGCTAACATAACAGTTAAGCAATTTTTTTAAAGAGAATATTTACTTTATAGCAGTAACGCTTGTATATATAGATATTATATATATATATATATATATATATATAGGTCCACCGCTGTGGTCTCGAGGTAGCGTGCTGCCTTGTCACGCAGCGGGCCCGGGTTCGATCCTCGGTCGGGGCAGTTTTTCTGGGTGAGGTTTTTATCGGGTTTTTTCCTCACCTGTAAGACAAATGTCAGGAAAACTTTATGGCCCAAACGGTCCCCGAAATCATATGGCCAACATCCATTATCATCATCATCATTATCCTTCACCGGTGTGGAAAGCAACGGGAAGCTACCACACCTACACAATTCCCTAGTAAAGCTGCAAGCATAGCATGAAAATTCTAAGATTGCAGTGAAGGACCTGCCTTCGGGCAGAATTACTATGGATGGATATATATATATATATATATATATATATATATATATATATATGATATGAAAAGAAAAAAGAATGCTTGAGTCGGGATTTGAATTCGAGTCTCTAAAGTCTGTACCTTTAGCGCTCTAACCAACTGAGCTACCCAAGAATTCCAAGACAAACATACCATTTTCTTATACATGTAGTATTCTCAATTCACACAAGAGGTAGCGGAAATATCATATAAAAAATATATTTATAATATCTATATATACAAGCGTTACTGCTATAAAGTAAATATTCTCTTTAATAATTTGCCTAACTGTTATGTTAGCCGCTAGATGGCAGTTGAATGATATTTCCGCTACCTCTTGTGTGAATTGAGAAAACTACATGTATAAGAAAATTGTATGTTTGTCTTGGAATTCTTGGGTAGCTCAGTTGGTTAGAGCGCTAAAGGTACAGACTTTAGAGACTCGAGTTCAAATCCCGACTCAAGCATTCATTTTTTCTTTTCATATCATATATATATATATATTGTTTCAAATAAAATTCATTTCATTTCAAATACAGTGATTTGTTTCGTATAATGTATATTAACACTACCTATTGAATATATTTTTGTACATTATCATTTATTGATTTCCTTGATATTTTTTGTTCTTGTTTTCCCTTTCTGTTGTGGATTGAAAAAGAAAGTTGCCTTTTTATAAAATGGAAACGGCAAAAAAATTCACCTCTGTCGTTTCTCTTGCGGAAACACTTCCTCTGTGTTGCGGATCCTCAAAGTGTCAACCGCCGTCAATACCAACTTGGCGGGACGTAGACCACAAGAAACAGCGTCACCTTGGAATTAGAAAGCACTTATATTAATGCTTGCTGCATTTATCCTTAATACAATGTTTCTTAAAATTCTCTGCACTAAAATGGAATTACGTTGAGTATTTTACTCGTGCCCCAAATGGGAGTCAATGCCCAAACACGTTTCAATGATTTTGTTTTACGACCAATCACAGTCGTGTTTCACCTCGATAACTATCGTATTTTGATTACTAAAATAAAGAAAGCTCCTCCTTTTTAATATTCTGAACAGGTCAGAGCATTATTTTACAGTGACTGACTCTCCAACAAATATGTCGAATATAGCAAATAATGGACAGATTCCTTCGAACTACACATTTGATAATTGTGTGTTCAATAATTGTGTTTTTAAATAATGATTTTACTGAGTTGTTTCTTAATAAAAGTTAAATAATAACCTATAATGTTCGTTATAATATACAGTTTCATGTGTTTCATTTTTTCTCCACTAGGGTGCATTCTTACAATATTGCGTTTCTATTTGGCAATAAATAATATGATCAAGTTGCAGTGAATGAACATAATCTTACATTTCTGATTGTTTTCAAACATCGCCGTTTACATTAAATATATAAATATTTTAAAATAACTATATTTAAACAATGATTTGTGAGTAAACAGCTTAATTTTATTGGTTAAATAGTCCTAACAAATGCCACTCTTGATTTACAAATTCTCTAGATAAATTGGAAACCACTCGTGGCGTTATTACTTACGACATTTTATTCACTGTGGAAGATGTGCATGGAGGCTTCTTGTAGGAAAGCCAGAGGAAAAACGCCCAGTTGGTAGACCAAGAATGAGCTGGGAAAATAACATTAACTATGATTTGAGGGAAGTAGATTATACAGGGAATGATTGGAAATCGTTAGCTCAGGATAGGGATGTATGGAGAGCTTATGTCCGCGCAGCCATGAACCTACGGGTTCGATAGTGCCAGTAAGTAAGTAAGTAAGATGAACAAAGACTAACTGTGGCAGAAATGAAATTTATGAGACGTACTGCAGGTTACTCAAGAACAGACTATAAAAGGAATTCTGAGATTCTCAAAGAATTACAAACAGAATCAGTCATGGAATATGTACAAAAATACAGAAACAACTGGAAATCTCACGTAAGAAGAATGAGCAGAACAAGAATACCACGTCAGATCTTAAATTACCAGCCACCAGGCAAGAGATGTCCACCGCTGTGGTCTCGAGGTAGCGTGCTGCCTTGTGACGCAGCGGCCCCGGGTTCCATCCCCGGTCGGGGCAGTTTTTCTGGGTGAGGTTTTTATCGGGGTTTTTCCTCACCTGTAAGACAAATGTCAAACGGTCCGCAAAACCATATGGCCATCATCATCATCATTATTATTATCATCATCCTTATCATTATCATCATCATCGTTCACCAATGTGGAAAGCAACGGGAAGGTACCACTTCTACAATTCCCTAGTAAAACTATGATTGCAGTGAAAGACCTGCTCTCGGGCAGAATTACTATGGATGGATGGAGGCAAGAGATCTTTGGGCAGACCCTTCAAACGTTGGATTGAGACCGTAACAGACCGCTAGGTCTAATCGCATGAAAGGAAGGAGACGAAATAAAACCAACCACTTTCAGCCAATCACTACACAGTTGAATATATTTAGTTATGGAGTACATAATTTTTCCGCTAGATGGTGCGAACATTCAATGCATAATTAAATTCGTCTTCGTGTTGATTCAGTACTATAAATGAACAGGAGATGGCAGCACATATCGAGTCGTTTTATATTGTACATTGTAATTTCCATAACTTTGAATATGGCATCTATTTCTTCTACTTGTTTTATTGAGGAATTCCGTTTGTTCTTAATTCAAATTGATACTCCTTCTTTAGCTCTCTCCGATTTTTCCACCCCACTCCATACATGCATGTATTCGCCAATCATCTCTCCTTGCAAGAAACAATTATTTTTTATGGAACGGGTTGTCAACCCTTCCCAACTCCCGCATTTGGAAGACCTAAACAGAGCCTCATTTGCCGGGTTTCGGGATACCTATTTGGCCTTTCGACTACCGGAAACTAATCCCCACTGTACTCAACCCAATAGGCTATTCCGTACTTCCGTGAAAAAAATGCAAATAATAATAATAGAAAGTATACTTACATATGGGTCAGAAAGCTGGACAATAATTAAATGAGTCATTTCGAAAAGGGATCATCTACAGCTGATCAAATTTTACAGGAGAGGGAAAAAACTGATTCAGTTTGTCCAGGATAAAGCTATGAATCTAAAATTTCTACTGAATAATTTTCATGCCCATTCACGTTCACTTACCGATTTACATGAGTTTCTTGATTATGGTTTTCCCAAAAAACTAATTACAATTTTCCGGAGATGATCCCTTTTCGAAATGAACGAAGTAACGTTTACAAAATTAAACACATTTCTTTGAAAAAAATTATTATTGTGAAATAACTACATACATGGAATAATACTGTATACATTTTATTGCATTTCATCATTTGGAAGTGACTATAAAAAAAGTGCATCCGAAAAATTTCGTCATTGAACATCTTCGGCGTTCTCTACTACTTCAGCTGTAGTTGTAGGCCATTTGAATAAATCATCATAAAAATGTCGATGGATATTAGGAATTTACTGAAGTTTCTTTGCATCATCCATTTTTTTGTGATTGATTGGTACTTTGCTGATGTAGGCAGCGTGTGTTTTCACATCTGGTATTTGCAGTATTTCTGGGGGCTATGGTTTGAGCAAGTTGAACTCTTGTTCCCCGAAAATGGTGTCAATGAATTTCCGGTTTGTCACTATTACACTCAAATTCGTAAAATGTATTTATTGCAAAATAATGTTTTTGTTCTTTTGGAACACCTTTACCCATACTCTGTATACGGAGTGCCTTGCATTAAATAAATAATACATAAATAACGATTGTAGCATGGTTTTAATATTGTTTACTCTGATAACACAGAAAGACTGCAAGAGGATAGATATGCAGCTGAAGTCAACATCACATTCGTGCGTCAGTCCGTTCGAAAAGGAAACAACTCGGCGAGTTGATCCTTTTTCGAAATGAAAGGTAAAGTCAGAAAGTGGTAAAAGAATGGTGTATTTGATCATTTTTCACGCGGAATCGATGTAAGGACGTATGTAAACATGGAATAACGAAAAAAGTGAATTTCACAAAAAAATCTTAGATGATCCCTTTTCGAAATGACTGGTTCAAATGAAAGGATGCAAAAAAGATTCTTGGCGGAAGAAATGGATGGATTGCGAAGAAGTATGAGAATATCCAGGCTACAACTTAATATTATAGGTACATAACTTTACAGTGATATGGACATGGTCTATGGATGTCAGAAGAACAGTGGCTTAAACGGATGTACTTGGATGGTACCAGGCAGAAGGAATCAATGAAAGACAAAAATGGTTATTGTGAGTTATCCGTAAGAGATAAACATATGCTGTTCCGGACTTTTTTGTAGAGGTTTTTGAGATATTCAATTCTGTGCACATTAATTTTGTGTATTTGTTATGGTTTAGGCAGCGTACGCCATTTAAGTGTCAAAATACGGACTTTATTTCACGTTTTTCACTACAAAGGGTGATTTTATGGGTGAAGGGTTCAGTATCACAATTCTTTTATAGCCTATGTTCATCCCGGGAATCTCCTGAAAATTTTGCAAAAAACCCATCAAAATCGGATCAACGGTATGGCCGCGCATAAAGTACGAACAAACAAACAAACAAACAAACATTGGTTTTTATATATTGGATTGTGAAATTACAATACAAACTTACTTAATACGTAATACAGGCTTTCCGCTTTACAGCAGTTTGCCCTTAATTTCTGCTTTCTAGAGATCCCTATCTTCCATTTTCCTTCTTCCATACCCCTCTTCTTCATGGCATCATATATTACCTCATTCCATGTTCTGCTTCTCCCCTTCTTCCTTCTGCCTGGTACCATCCAAGTAACATCCGTTTAAGCCACTGTTCTTCTGACATCCATAGACCATGTCCATATCACTGTAAAGTTATGTACTTATAATATTAAGTTGTAGTCTGAATATTCTCATACTTCTTCGCAATCCATCCATTTCTTCCGCCAAGAATCTTTTTTGCATCCTTTCATTTGAACCAGTCATTTCGAAAAGGGATCATTTAAGATTTTTTGTGAAATTCACTTTTTTCGTTATTCCATGTTTACATACGTCCTTACATCGATTCCGCGTGAAAAATGATCAAATACACAATTCTTTTACCACTTTCTGACTTTACCTTTCATTTCGAAAAAGGATCAACTCGCCGAGTTGTTTCCTTTTCGAACGGACTGACGCACGAATATGATGTTGACTTCAGCTGCATATCTATCCTCTTGCAGTCTTTCTGTGTTATCAGAGTAAACAATATTAAAACCATGCTACAATCGTTATTTATGTATTATTTATTTAATGCAAGGCACTCCGTATACAGAGTATGGGTAAAGGTGTTCCAAAAGAACAAAAACATTATTTTGCAATAAATATATTTTACGAATTTGAGTGTAATAGTGACAAGCCTAGAACCGTAATCGGCCGGAAATTCATTGACACCATTTTCGGGGAACAAGACTTCAACTTGCTCAAACCAAAGCCCCCAGAAATACTGCAAATACCAGATGTGAAAACACACGCTTCCTACATCAGCAAAGTACCTATCAATCACAAAAAAATGGATGTAAAGAAACTTCATCAGTACATTCCTGATATCCATCGACATTTTTATGATGATTTATTCAAATGGCCTACAACTACAGCTGAAGTAGTAGAGAACGCCGAAGATGATGAAATTTTTCGGATGTACTTTTTTTTAAAGTCACTTCCAAATGATGAAATGTAATAAAATGTATACAGTAGTATTCCATGTATGTAGTTATTTCGCAATAATAATTTTTTTCAAAGAAATGTGTTTAATTTTGTAAATGTTTCTTCGTTCATTTCGAAAAGGGATCATCTCCGGAAAATTGTAATTAGTTTTTTGGGAAAACCATAATCAAGAAAGTCATGTAAATCGGTAAGTGAACGTGAATGGGCATGAAAATTATTCAGTACAAATTTCAGATTCATAGCTTTATCCTGGACAAACTGAATCAGTTTTTTCCCTCTCCTGTAAAATTAGATCAGCTGTAGATGATCCCTTTTCGAAATGACTGATTCAATTATTATAGTCTTAATTCCCATATGTCTTAAAGCAATCCATAGTTTCTCTATAGGGACATTGTCGTATGCTTTCTCAAGACTTACAAATAGTTGGTCAACGATGTCGAAGACATTAATCAACCGATGATCAATCTATCTACAAAAAATTATTTATTTTGTAATTGTTTTCAACATTTTCACCAATTCGTCCCCTTAAGGAAACATTCTGTGGTTTGACGGAAATCGAACCCGAGACCTCATTAACTGTCGTCAGAAGCTTTGACCACTAGCCTATGAGCTTAATTGTTAAACAGCGTGTTCAAGAAAATAATAAGAATAACAGGAAAGCAATGGTTGTCACATAATTGAAACAGCTAAAATACGTACAATATACAATTTATTTTCTTCACTACAAATATTTGACTTACAATAACACTACGATTAAAACAAATGAACAAACACTAAAATTGACATTGTTAGCTGTCATCTCCATTGTTGCGTTTACAACAATGTACCATCACGAACATTTATATTTTCTTCATTAAATATTATCTACTTTTTATGTTGCTTTTATTTTCTTTATTTTTATATATTTTTCAAGTATTCTAAGCCTTCTTAATGACAGATTATATTTGATTTAAGAATACTGCAATATATTTTACCACCTTTACCCAGATATGTACAATATTGTATTATTGGTAAGTCAAGGATGAACAAAATAGTTGATATTTGTCACAAAATACAAACGTCCGTGAGTTTATTAAATACAACACGTAAATCACAATTTTTACACAACGTAACAATGATTAAACAAATAGAATATACGTAACTAATATATACATCTAGGACAACTAATAATGACCACAGAACAAACAAATACAGTAAATAGAAGCAATAACAGTGTCTGTACATATACCTGCTATGTACACGATCCATCTCTTTCTATACACTTATGTACACTTTTCTGTTGTCGTTTTTAAGTACCAAGTTAGCCTCTTTATTCGATACAGTGTGTATACAAATTTATTCAGTTTAAATGTACCATTTTACGTACAATTTTAAGCATTTTAGGTAAGTTGTTGGAATTTCAAAATTGAAATTTGTCAAATAAATTTAAATTGCATTTTTTTAGAAAAGACATCCATAAATTTAATGTTTGAGACACAATATTTGTTTGAATTCCGAATAAGTTATGTATTCAAATATGTTCATTTTAGTTAAAATAAAATAAGAATATCTGGAACACTCTATATATCTATTGTTAAAATGACATGTTTTCTCGTGAACTATTGAGTGAATTTGTTTCACATTTTCAAGGATATTTAACAAAAGCTTGTTACATAATTTACCAAAGGGTATCTTATTTTACTAGAAGACAAAAATATACGCCTGTATCGGGATTTGAACCAGATATCTCTAGTTTGTCATTCGGTGAGAAGGGATAAATTTAATTTGTAAGATTTATTTTATAATTGATTACACTGGTCAACATGATTTTTGTATCATGAGTACCAGTAGCTGTACTTAATACAGTTTTTTATCGTGTTTTCAAATATGTATTCGGAATTTCTCCATCACCCACATTTTTTTTATTTCGATTTCAATTAATGGATTTCAATAACTTTTTTTTAATAAACGTCTTTACGACGATTTGTCCATTGTAAAATAAAACCAAATGAGCTAACTCAGGAGATTTCAGCTATGGAAAAGAGATATCAAGGCAAATGGAATCCTAATATGCTGGCCGATTATTGTTGGACCATCAAGAGGGATGCTCCACAGGCGAAATATAGCTATCCACCGCGGCCGACAATGATGATAATAATAATAATAATAATAATAATAATAATAATAATAATAATAATAATAATAATAATAATAATAATAATAAGTAAGTGATCCCACAACAGGCCTCAGGAGGCCCTTGGGGTAGTAGGAGGTTAAGGCTCCCACTTTTTCTGGACAAACGGCACTTGATGTCGGCCGGATTGTCAACCCTGCGTGACGGCCGCCATTACCCCCAGGACAAGTGTCTGGTACTCATTTGTGTTAGAGGCTGAGTCGACCTCAGGGCCATAGTGCCGCCAAAAGTTTTGGGTCAGTTAAAGAATCCTGTCCCCACCAGGACTTGAACCCTCGACCTTCCGGGTTGTAGCGCAGTGCCTTAACCACTACGTTACGTGCCCCAATAATAGTAATAATAATAATAATAATAATAATAATAATATATATGGAATGATAAGAAAAATAAATGCCTGGGCGGGATTCGAACACGGATCTCTGAGTCTGTGAACATTAACTATGATTTAAGGGAAGTAGATTATACAGGGAATGATTGGAAAGCATTAGCTCAGGATAGGGATGTATGGAGAGCTTATGTCCGCGCGGCCATGAACCTTCGGGTTAGATAGTGCCAGTGAGTAAGTAAGTAAGTATCTCTGAGTCTGTACCTCAGTGTGATATCCATTACACCACCAGGCGAATCCAATTCAAACACTTATTTTTCTTATATATGTATTATATTCTCCGTTATTACTAGATGTCGCGAGAACTCGGTCTTCACTGCCATCTAGTAGCTGACTATAAGAAGTAAGCAAATTAAAGAGAATATTTTTACCTTATAGCAGTGACGCTTATATATATATATATATATATATATATATATATATATATATATATATAACAAAATCGTTTTTAATTCAGGATTTGGGAGACTAAATTTCCACAAACACTCCATTCTTCTAAGCATTAAATTTCTTTTTCTTATATAAATTGGCATTTAAAAATAACTCTAAATTTCTATAACACTGTATCGTATATATTTTCAATGAATATACGGCAAAACATATCTTATTCCATGGCCAACTGGATCATTATTACACGACATTCCATTGTAATAACTTTTCAACAAAAAGTTTTCTCTTCTATGTCACAGCCTACTTAATCATCTTCATTCGTCTCTACAGTACATTAAACTTTTGTGAAATTCCATTAATTACAGGAAATTCCAGTGTATTTATTTGATATATTTTCATCACTCGCAGATTTCATGAATCCACTCTCATTTTCATTCTTATCGACACAAACTTGTGATATTTTAACCACACAACCACTTGGACATATGTTGTCCGATCAGTCACATGTATCTAACAATCCTGATCACAGCCTCCTTAATAATAAAAGCGAGTTTATTTAGGCCGTATTACCACAACAAACAATTGACGCACAATACAAATAGAGACAACAATATATACTTAAGATGCTGTAATTAAAAATGTATGCAACAATTAAGAATTATTTCCAATTTTTTTCTAAATTTAAAAGTTAGTAAATAATTGTTGCACTTGTTTATCTCTACTTTTAGTTATAACATCTTGAAAATAGTGTTTTGTTTTATAGATTGTCAGATATTTATACAATAAAGATTCAACTTTAGAATTGTCGAAGGATTGTAAAGTCTTATATTTTGAATGGAGTTTAGCACAGAAAAACAGGATATGCACATTGAAAACACGTAGAGAGTAGAAAAATATGAAATAGCATTTTTAATGAAATATTAATTTTCCTCGGGTTTAAATAACACAATATTTTGTAGAATTGTTATTGAGCATAATTCTATTAACATATAATAGTTAAACAATGTAATATATAGAAGTAAATTCCATTAAATAAAACAACCATATTTTGTTACAATTAAATTAGAGCGATTTGTAAACAAATGTAAGTTTTAGGTAATGAAAAATTACTTAAGTAATAAATGAAGTATATTAAATTTTCTAGTTCACTATAAATATTGTAGACATCAAATAAATATTGAGTTGATTTGATTACTTGACAATTTTTGAAGTTTCGTTTCACGGCTTTCGAATTTAAAAAATAATTAGCCACTGAAATTAATTTTTTTCTTGTCTAAATTTATTTATTTTTAACATTTTCCAATACAGTTATTTTAACACAGTTCCAATAATAGATCATATTATAATATTATAATGATATTGTGAAAAGAAAAATTAATGTCTGAACCAGGAATCGAACCGTGGACCTCTAGTTCTGCAGACTAGTGTGCAGCTCACTTGTCTGGAGAACTAGAGGTCCACGGTTCGATTCCTGGTTCAGACATTATTTTTTCTTTTCACAATATCATTATACTATTATAAATTTATTTTATTTACTCGTATTTGTTAAAATAATTTAATTATACAAAATATATAAAAGTTACATATTCAAAATAATATAAAATTAAACTTTTATGTACTTATTTCTAAAGTACATAAAACACGCTTCATTTTTAAACTTTCTGAACAGTTGGTAATAATATAACCACTGTAATATATATATATATATTTCGTTTTCAGATATTTTTGAAGGAGGCAATTTTATTAAAATTTAATAAGATTAATAAATAAAATTAGTCAATCAATGGTGATGATAGATTAGATCAATATATTAGTTGATGAAATTTTATAAACTAGAAATAAATATAGTTTGAAACGATCTATTATGTGAGAATAACTAATAGTAATTGATGATTTTATTAAGAGAATGTATAAAATATAATGGTATTCGTAATTTGAAAAATTTTAACAATTTCAAGTTAGCATAATATCCCTTTAATTGGCAAAACACTACTTTCTCGTGCCAGTTATTTAAATGTTGCAGACCGCACTGAAAACAAAATCACGCACGACTTTTATTAGTTAATTAAATAAAAATAAAACTTAGTTTGATTTTCATATTTATTAAGAAATAATTCAGTGTCTGAAGAAGGTAAAGTGTACCGAAACAGCTGTCACTGAATTATATCTTAATAAATATGAAAATCAAACCAAGTTTTATTTTTATTTAATTAATGAATATCGATTTTCATCAAGTAAAACATCAACTCAATTGTTGTTATTAGGTTTATTGTGTAATTGTTACATATTTAAGTTATTGCCACTCATTTGTTTTCTCTTGTTTCATTAACATTACTAACAAATAAATCAAACCAATTGTTGTATCCTATAGGATGTATTGCCAATTAAAGGGATATAGTTGAATATAGTAACACTGGCATATTCTATTATGAAAAAAAAATTATTTCAAGACATAAATAAAAGCAAATATTAACACTTAAATTGGTTTATTCTATTTAATATATTATTGATGAAAATAATAAAAAAATGAATGAATGAAAATTAATTATATTTGTGATGAATTACACAATGAATAGCAGTAACTTAGATTTACATGATTTTGTTTTCACTACGGTCCAACATATTTAAATAATTGTTTCGTCAATTTAAGGATTAAACAACAGTAACACTCAATTATAACTGAAGTAAGCCTGTATCTTTTAATTTAATAAAATGTAATGCAATTTAAAAACACAGGCACAATTCAGTATTAAATAATAATGGTTCCATTTGTATTATTGAAGGTATTTATCTATTTGATATAAGAGAGCTTTGATTTGTGTTTTGTCTTTTTTATATCTAATATCACGTGGTTTGTGAGATATCATCCCTTTGCTATGTCTAAAAAGTGCTCTACTAACAATGTAATTATTTATAAAATTGTATTATAAGTGGGAAGAGACCAGGGGAAGACCCAGAACCAGACGGCTAGAGATATTAGGGAGCATACTGTAGGTAGAGGACAGACATGTATAGAGATAGTCTATATACAACTAAAATGTGGGAAGACAGATCTGTTTTTAAAAGTTTACACAAGCGATTGAGAATAATTTATGTAAGAAGAAGAAAATATAATTGAGTCAATTTTCAATTGAAGAGTTCCCTCAAAAAGCATGTAACCACCAATTTCAGGTAAATGATTTTGTGGTTTGAATGTATGTAAAATTCACTGAAATCCAATATAAATTTCATTGAATTACTTCGTAAGTTCTATAATGGCCATACTGGTAAGTATGTGGCATCCTTTACCACTCGATTACCCTTGGTTATAAGTAGGGAGCAGAGGTAAAATATCCAATTGGTAGACCAAGAATGAGGTGAGAGAATATCATTAACCATGATTTGATGGAAGTAGATAATACAGGGGATGATTGGAAAATATTATCTCAGGATGTATGGAGAGCTTATGTCCATGCGGCCATGAACCTACGGGTCCGATAGTGTGCTAGTTATACACGGGAGCGCAATTATGTGCTCTATAATTTCTGAAACATGTTTCCAATTATGTTTCAAAAAGTTCCAAAATATCAAAACTGAAAAAAAAAGTTATAAAACACGTTGGTTTGATTAAAACATGTACTACAGTTAGGGTTGTAACTCCAACAAGTTGTCTGCGCTTGGGAAAAATAAGTTAACTAACATGCTGTCCTTCTCTTTCTCTTCCTCACTACGTCGCCACTTGCTGTCCTCTGTATATGTTCTTTGACAGGTAGAGTGCTGACAAATACTATGGATTTTAATGTTCCGTCCTTGTACGCGGTCATTGCCAAATGACTAATTTGACAACCCTGTTACTAACTCATTTTTGTAAGTACGTAAAGTAGATAATTATATTTGGAAACATCCCCTCAGGGGTCCTCATCTAGGGGATATGTGGATGGCGACCACAAGGTGCCCAAGCTGTGCAAAACATTTCTTCCACTTACTTGTGTTTCGCACTCTTTTAACTTTACTATCTAACCTCTCTTGGTTAACTCTTGTTTGCATCCGAGGGCTAGGGAGTCTTTCCGTTCTTCCATTTCTTCTTTCCTTTATTTTCTTTTCTTCTCCAGAAAAGCCTGACCAGAGGCTATAAGATGGCAGTCCCATCACTGGTCTTGCCTTCCTTTGGCCAGCAACCAATCGAAGGGACTATTATTATGCTTTCAAGTCTTATACGAGAATTTCCCTCAAACCCTGGAGGGAAAATTTTCTATAGGATCGTAACAGGCCTTGGCCTAATACTTGGAAGGAAGAAGAAGAAGAAGAAGTAATCAAAACATAAAAACAAAACTGAACTAGCAGAAATTTCATTTGGAAGCCTCCATGGATTAATGTTGATGGAAATAAAAATAAAAAGAAAATGATTTGGCTGCGTCACTTTGTAAGAAGAAAATGCCTAGACGATTGTATCTGAAGTAATATTGGACAGAATAAATATTCAGGGAGAAAGAAGATAAAGAATGTTTTCTTTCCCTTTAGTCGATGACGGAGAAATATATAAGATGATAAACAACATAGAGATGAAAGGATGCAGACAAGAAGAGAAAATCACAATACATATGAGGAAAATATTGAGTTTGTAGTGAAGGACCTGCCTTTCAAAAGAAAAAAAATAAGAGTCAATAATAAATGTATACCCCTTTTGTTATTGAATGAATCTCAACAAAAATTATTACTTCAATTTCAATAATGAGATAATATATTCTATGTTTTCTTTAGTTTAACTTCTCCCTTTGTACATAGGCGTAATTTTGTGTGTCTACGTCACCCATGGCTCAGAGGATCATAACCTGTCAGGAGACAAATATTAAACTCTCCCTCAGAAATCTAATTTTTGACAAAACAAACATATGGAGAGTCTCTCTCTTGCTGAGTGATGGCCTCTCTGTGCCAAGGCTACCTCTGAGGGAATACGGACAAAAGAATCAGACAGTAAAATTTCATGAATATTTGTTGCAACTTGTTTTCAAATATTTTATGTTTAGGAATAGATCTATTAAATTTTTGTACAAAAGTGATATTTTAGGGGTGGGGGAGTACCTTACCACGTGAGGCATCTAAGGGTCACACCCTATGGGGAGACCTTTGCCCTTAATGGTACAATATAGGCTAATAATTTCATTTAATATGGTATTTAAAGGGCGGAGAAATGTGCGTTTACTCTCGTTGCATCAAGATTACCATATAGGCCTATACATCGTGAAAATACTGAAGATGGAACCGAAGAATGTCCCGAAACCGATTTAAGAAGAATAATAATATGAAGTGAGGTTATAGAATACCTCAAATAAAACTAAGTTTCATTTTATTTAATTAATGGATATGGATTTCATCAAATAAACACCAACTCAATTGATTAATCTTTTTGTAACATTTATGAATAGTAGAGGAATGTGTTTTGGCCTTCACCCTTATTGTGATCTCAAGTACCGTTATCTTTTATTTGTTTTGAATGTCTAAATACAGACAATACAATTTAATTCGGTTTCTGCGAAAATGTATTTAGCATTTAAATCTGAAATGAATGGATTAATGGAATGAGTTTCCCATTATGACATTGTTCTCTCTTGCCAGTGTTTAGCTATGTAAACCAATGTAAATAGTGTAATCCGTTGACACTCTGTGTAAGGAAAAATGCACATTTCTCCGGCCTTCATTGAAATAATTATTTTGATTTTGATAGAGTAGTTTTGTAATTTGTGTACTGTACAGTGGCGGCTGGTATCACGACGACAGTCTATGTGTTGTTGGAATCGATTGATTTGAGTTGTAAATGCCGGAGTCCCGCCACTGCTGACTGGAAACCTGCGTTGTATTCCAGAGTTACTTCGTTGTAGACGTACTCTTCCCTTTTATCCATGTAGTGGTCATTTTCATCTGGGCCGCTTACAAGAGCGCCCTTCAGTAGCTGAGGGTTTTCTCCCGTCCAGTTGAAAGCGTCCCAACCGCAGGGTGCAGGCCTTGATGGGCACGAGCTGAAAATAAAAATCAATGATATTCTATTGTAAAATTACAATAGGAAGTAACATTAGGAAGTAACATTAAGAGTAGAATTTATATTATCATCATCATCATAGTACATTCACGAATTTAGGCCATTTGTTGACCTGTTTCGGTCTCAAGAGAAACACCATCCAAAAGTCTTTTGAGTGGACGTCCTGGTCTTCTTCCTGCAGGTTGATATCTTAACATTTGTTTGGGTATCCTGTGATCGTCCATTCGATGAACATGTTGCATCCATCTTGACTTATAATCAGAAATTTTGTTTTCTAAAGGTTCCATCTGTAATTCTTCTAAGATGTCTTCATTTTTTTTGTGATCTAGTAGTGTGTATCCTGCAGTCCTCCGAAGATTTCTCATTTCAGCAGATATAACTTAAGTCTCTGTATATCCTTCTGTTTCAACGTCCATACTTCGCTACCATACGAAAGAGTTGGATGAGCCAATGTTTTATACACTTTCAGTCTTGAATGCTTTTGGACTAACTGTGGCTTGAAGATAGAATTTATTAACCCTAAAATTCTTAAAAATTTAGATATTTTTGCATTTACATCCTTTTCTTCTTCATATGAGATATTGCATCCTAGATGTGTAAAATTATTCACCTGCTCCAAAATTTTATTGTCCAGTACAATTTTACTTCTGACAGGATCTACACCTTGAAATGCCATAATTTTTGTTTTTTCTGTAGATATCTTTAATCCATATTCTTCTGTAATTTTGTTAAGTTCATACAGACCTTTCTGTAGATTACATTCGGAATTTGCTATTATTATATATTAATGAAATGGAAACAAAGCTGCAAAGGTATGGGAATCCCAATAGGCAATAGATTTTTGCTGACGTTACAATTTTCTGATGATCAACTGGTTTCAGCGCAACACAAATTTGATATGGAATTCATGATAAAAAGGTTGAAAACCCCATATGAATCATGGGGTCTCACAGTAAATTTACAAAAAAAAACAGAATATCTGGCAATAAATAGCAATGAAAGAGAAAATTTAATATTGGAAGAAGGAATCCAAATAAAGCAAGTGAAACAAACTAAATATTTGGGAATAATTATGGATAAGATTGAAGGTATAGGCAAAGAGAACATCTTCTTCTTCTACTACAAGGTTTAGGCTATGCAGCCTGTTCCGGCGAAGTTAAAAGTGGAGTCCATCTTCTACGTGGTCGGCCAACATCTCTTGTTCCTCTGGGATTATACAGGAAGGTTCTTTTTGGTATTCTTTCGTTGTTCATTCTCATTAAGTGTTCTGTCCATTTCTTATTATTTTCGCTGATTTTATCTTCAATTTTACATATATTTAATTCTTCTCGTATAGTTTCATTCCTTATTCTATCCGCTCTTGTGCATCCTTTCACATTACGTAAATGCAGCATTTCCGCAGTCTGTATCCTGCATTTATCCCTTGATTTCATTATCCAATTTTCACTTCCATACAACAACAAAGGAACAGCCATTGTTTTATATAATTTAAGTTTCGTATCTTTCCTTGTTTTCCGACCTAAGGTTCTTTTTATGGTTCCACAAATAGCCTGAAATTTATTTACTTTATTTTCTATATCTTTATTTTCTCTATAAGTTATATCACATCCTAAATATTGGAAATGTGATACTTGTTCTATTATTTTGTTATCCAGTACAATTTTTTATCTAATTCCATAAAACATAGAATTGAATTGAGTAGCAAAATAATATAATCGTTAAATTCCATATGGTGGGATAAGCATATTTGGAAAGACACAAAAAAATATATTGGTAAAACTTTGGTGGAATATGTTGCAATGTATGGAAGTGAGGTATGGACAATCAATAAGTACTTCTGAAAGAAGCAAGGAATGAAGACCTGCTCAACGAGAACATATCCGCAGATATAAATCCATTATACAACCTATAGAACACCATCAGTTCCAGTTAAAACGCAGAAGATGGAGCATCGTTTTCGAAAGGCCTCCATATTAGAATAACTTGAAGAAATTTAATAATTTAGTTGAAGACGACTGACTTACCAGGTAAAAATTATATAATTAAAATCCTATTACATAACCCAATTGAAATTTTATAAAACGTTGGCAGTACCGGTACTGCTCTATGGATCAGAAACCTGGATACATAAGAAACTAGATCTAAGTAGGATAACGGCGGCAGAAATGAAATTTTTGAGATCTGTTAAAGGGTGCACTAAGGAAGACAGAATCAAGAACACAGAAATAAGACAGGAACTTGAAATATTTGCAATAACTGATAAAATAGATACCATCCATCCATAGTAATTCTGCCCGAAGGCAGGTCCTTCACTGCAATCATAGCATTTTCATGCTTTGCTTGCAGCTTTACTAGGGAATTGTGTAGGTGTGGTAGCTTCCCGTTGCTTTCCACACCGGTGAAGGATGATGATGATGATAAGGATGATGACCATATGATTTCGGGGACCGTTTGGGCCTTAAAGTTTTCCTGACATTTGTCTTACAGGTGAGGAAAAACCCCGATAAAATCCTCACCCAGAAAATCTGTCCCGACCGGGATCGAACCCGGGCCCGCTGCGTGACAAGGCAGCACGCTACCTCGAGACCACAGCGGTGGACAAAACATATAGACAAAAATGGAAGCAACACATAGACAGAATGAATGAAGATAGATATCCAAAACAAATAACAAAATACAAACCTAAAGGCACCCGAGATGTGGGCAGACCTAGAAAGAGATGGGCTAAAGTCGGAACGGGTCAACAGACCCAATCCATGAATGCAGATGATGATGATGATGATTACATAACCTCAAAGGTGCCTCAATATGAGTTTCAAAAGTGTCGATTGTTCAACTTATCATAAGAAGTGCATTAATTTTCGTCTTTCAGATCATTTATGCCAAGAAGAGCGGGATGAGTTTATTCCAGGGCAACGCCGCGTAATGAGCACGGGGTATCTTAAATAATTACGATATAAGTTATTTTTATGTGTTATTATGCATTGCAGAGACTCTTGATGTCCCAACTCCTTTCAAAAAACGTTAAACTGAAAATATATAAAACTATTATTCTACCAGTTATATTATATGGATGCGAAACATGGACTCTTACTTTAAGGGAGGAAAGGAGATTACAAGTATTTGAGAATAAAGTTCTTAGGAACAGTTTTAAACCAAAGAGAGATGAACAGACAGGTGAATGGAGAAGACTACATAAGAATGAACTACATGGTCTTTATAGGAAGCCAGATATAATAAGAACAGTTAAGTCTCGTAGACTGCAATGGGTAGGACATGTGGCACGAATGGGGAATGAAAGGCTTGCATGGAAACTTCTTATAGGAAAGCCAGAAGGAAAACGAACGGTTGGTAGACCAATAATGAGTTGGGAGAACAACATTAACTATGATTTGAGGGAAGTAGATTATACAGGGAATGACTGGAAAGCATTGGCTCAGGATAGGGATGTATGGAGAGCTTATGTCCGCGCGGCCATGAACCTACAGGTTCGATAGTGCCAGTGAGTAAGTAAGTATAAATTATTTTTATTTTTCTTATTCAACTGATCATTTTATTTATTTAGGCGTAGCGGCGCACGCCGGATATTAGCTAGAATGGAGTAAAGAAGCGCTTACCTGGCAGCATGATGGGGCTGCTTGGGATAATCGTAGCCGAATCCTACAACATAACTTCTTCCCGAATCTCCCAGCATGTAATCAATTTGTCTTCGAGCGAATTCCCTGTATTTTACTGGAGCAATTCCAGCGTCTGCAGCCTGTAACATTATACACTGTGTTATTACACAAATAATATATCACTCACAACCTCTCAGTTAATTAGTGCATGTGCACTAGGCACTTGTGTAATATTCCTGTCTCCTCTTGGTTTGTAATCAAGCGTAATTTTTGGAATCCGATTATCTTTCAATCTTTGAACACGTTCTTTCCAGTTTTTTTTTCTAGATTCTTTTTATTTTATCTAAAAGTTTAAAAATATTCAACTCATTTCTAATATATGAAAAAAACAAAGTATTTATCAATTGGTGAACCAGAACAAAATTTAATTTTGGAGACTGGAGAAACAATAAAATCTTGCAGTGAGATCACATATATAGGTAAGATAAAGTGATCCCACAACAGGCCTCAGGAGGCCTTTGGGGTAGTAGGAGGTTAAGGCTCCCACTTTTTCTAGACAATCGGCACTTGATGTCATCCGGGTTGTCAGCCCTGCGTGACGGCCGCCTTTACCCCAGAACAAGCGTCTGGTAGTCATTTCCGTTAGAGGCTGAGTCGACCCCAGGGTCATAGTGCCGCCAGAGGGTTTGGGTCAGTTTAAAAATCCTGACCCGAACGGGACTCTCGACCCTCCGGCTTGTAGCCCAGTGCCTTAACCACTACGCTACGGCGTGCCCCACATATATAGGAATTAAAATAAATAAAAATGGGAGTTATGAAGAGGAAATAAGAAACAGAAATAATAAAGGATAAAAAATATAAGCAATAAAAATAAAATGAATATATATCATACAATTGTTAAAAGCATCATTACTTATGGAGCAGAACTTTGGCCATTAACAACAAAAACAAACAAGTATCTTTTGGCAACGGAAATGGATTTTATACGAAAGGCCGCAAGAATTTCAAGAAGAGAAAAAATTAGGAACTCAGTTATAAGGGAGAAAATGAAGATTGAAGACACTATTTTAGATTATATTAAAACTCAGCAATTAAGATAGTACGGACATGTCCAGCGAATGGAAGAGGATCGACTACCAAAATCTGTTTTGGAATGGAAACCTGAGGGAAGACGAAGCAGAGGAACACCTAAAACCTCCTGGAGTCAGGGAATATCTCTATATATGAAGGAGAAACATCTACAACCAGGAGATTGGATGGACCGACAAAATTGGCTATTGGGAATCGGACGATGTCAGAGACATTAATCAACCGATGATCTATCTATCTATTATTATTATTATTATTATTATTATTATTATTATTATTATTATCATCATCATCATCATCATTATTAAATTGGTATGGGCACGTACGACGAATGCAAGAAGAAAGATTACTCAGTAAAACATTGGAATGGTGTCCACCTGGAAGAAGGAGGAGAGGAAGACCTCGAAACTCGTGGATGCAGGAAATTCCGAATGAGGGTCTTTCCACTTTTCAGCGGTTGCCCTTTTACCAGCCGGCTGCTGGCCCTTCACATCCACATGTGTCAATCACAGAGGTAGATGATCAACAACCAGTGTAGGGGTGACATGTGGTTAGCATGTCGAGTCCCTCAGCCGTTCTAGCTGGTTCCTCAACCTGGAGCCGCTACTTATTGTAGCTACCCAATTGCCCCACGATGCTGGGTGGGCACCGGTCCCATAATGGCCGAAATACCATGAGAAAATGTCTTCCCCCATGGAGACTCGAACCAGCGCAAGTCCCGTAGCTCTGCGCCAAGGTTTCCTACCTTAACCGCTCGGCTACGGCGCGGGACGGATGCAGGAAATAAGAACTGGAATGAGAGCAAGGGACTGGAGGACATGGATTGGATGGAGAGAGACGAGTGGAGAAGAAAAATAAAATTTTAGGCACAGAAAGATGTGTAAACATTAAAATTCTGTATATAAATAAATTATTATTATTATTACTATTATTATTATTATTATTATTATTATTATTATTATTATTATCTGTTACAATGGATTATACTTTATGTATTGTGGAATATGCCTAAATAAAAAATTATTATTATTATTATTATTATTATTATTATTATTATTATTATTATTATTATTATTATTATTATTATTATTATTATTATTATTATTATTATTATTATTATTATTATTATTATTGGTGGTGGTGGTGGTGGTGGTGGTAGCAGTATTGGTAACAAATGCAGATTCCTTTAACTGACGATTTAGATCTTTGAAAGAAACATGTTTCAAATTGCTGGTCAGCAATTTAATTTTAAATCACTCTGTATATGAAGATGATTAACAATAGCGTACCTGAAGACATACAAACGCTACGTTCGCAGCGTGACAAAGTGTCCCGAACTTATCGATGTAGACGAGACCTTTGGGAGTTTTCTTCTGATATGAGACCGTGAAATCACAGAATGCTTGTGCGGCTTCCATGTATTCCGGTTGTCTCGTCAGTTGCGCCAGCAAGATCTGCAACACACAATACATGCGCGTATATTCAATCTGTTAAAACCTACTAACAGGAAAAAAACATTCTCACATATAAATACACATGTATATTCACTAAATTTTGCAGATGACCAGGTATTAATAGCATAAGACCACGATGACATAGAATATATGGCTAAAAAACTAAAAGAAGAATATGAAAAATGGGGACTTTATATAAACATTGAGAAAACTAAATACCTGTGTATAGGAGAAGAAATGGAAAATATAACTTTCAACAATGGAGAAGAACTAAAACCTAGTATTGAATGCACTTATTTAGGAACAAAATTAGACAATTCAGGCGATAACACAGTGGAAATTTAAAAAAATAGAATCACACAAGCAAAACAAGCAATAAATGCTTTAAACTCTGTTTGGTGGAGCAAAAATATTACAAAAAATAGAAAATTACAAATATATCAAACGATAATTCAGAGCATTTTAACATATGGTGCTGAAGTCTGGCAAATTCCTACCAGGGAAGTGAAAAGAATTTTAAGTACAGAAATGGATGTTTTAAGAAGATCAGTTGGAAAATATAGAATGGATAGAATACGAAATAAAGAAATATGGGAAATGATGGGTGTACAAGAGTCATCATAGACATTATAGAAAATAAAATATTGCAGTGGTACGGTCATGTCAAAAGAATGCCAGAGAAAAGATTGCCTAAAATTATTATGGAATGGATCGCAATGGAAAGGAGGAACAGAGGAAGACCGAAGAAAACTTGGATAGAAAGGGTACAAGCAGCTATGAATATCAGAGGATTGGAAGAAGATCAGTGGATAGACAGAGAGGAATGGCGTTTGGTTTCCTGAAGACGGCGTAGTATAGTATAAAATAATAATTAACAACTATGTTATATCTACAGATCCTTTAAAATTTGAGAAAAAGCAATCACATATTTGAAAGCTGGGCTAAAAACAGATCCAAAAACAATTGAAATGTATCATCATCATCAACATCGGCGATGGTAGTGTCATCTACCTGACAGCGGACGAAACGAGAATTATAGATTTGTATATGTGGAAAGAATTGTTACTGTTTGTGCCAGGTGTGGAATGGTGTAGTGGGCTGCACACTAGTCTGGAGAACTAGAGGTCCACTGTTCGATTTCTGGTTCACACATTAATTTTTATTTTCACAATATCATTATAATATTATAATCTTAATTTCATTACTTTGGAATTCGGTAAAATTGGGCGATGACATAATGTATGTGTTTTAACGCGAGGTCGCAGTATCTAGGAAGCACACAGGTATGCGAGAAGACAGTGATACCAGTATCCGGTGTAGAATGTAGCCTGCAGGAAACGATGTTGCAGACAGGAACTGTGACGTCAGAGACGTGTGTTTATAAAATAAAGCAATTTGTATTCAGGGGCTGCAAGTTGCGCAACCGCTCCCAACAACATTTTTTTTTTCTAAAGTCAATTCTGATATCGATAGTAAAGCCAACTTCGCAATATCAGCTGCCATTTTTACGATACAAAGCAACAATTTCAACTTTATATGGTTACAAGCATCTCTTTTCATGGACGATGTCCAAAATGGACAGCTAATGACCAAATGAGGGAATTTTTGAGGACGTGGCTGATTTCAAAATACCTAGGAACAATAATCACAAACAGGAATGAGATGCACAAAGAAATTAAACATAGGCTCAATTCTGGAAATGCGTTCTATTATGCATTGCAGAGACTCTTGATGTCCCAACTCCTTTCAAAAAACGTCTAACTGAAAATATAGCAAACTATTATTCTACCAGTTATATTATATGGATGCGAAACATGGACTCTTACTTTAAGGGAGGAACGGAGATTACCAGTTTTTGAGAATAAATTACTTATAAAATTTTTGGACCGCAGCGAGATGCACAGACCGGTTATTGAGAGAAGACTTCATAACAATGAACTACATGTTCTTTATAGGAAGCCAGATATAATCAGAACATTTTAAGTCTCGTTGACTGCTATGGCCGAGGACATTGTTGCCATCTAATTGGTAATGACAGACTTGCAATGAAGCTTCTGGTCGGAAAGCCGAGAGGGAAACGGCCCAGTGGGTAGACCAAGAATGAGGTGGGAGAACAACATTAACTATGATTTGAGGGAAGTAGATTATACAGGGAATGATTGGAAAGCATTAGCTCAGGATAGGGATTTATGGAGAGCTTATGTCCGCGCGGCCATGAACCTACGGGCTCGATAGTGCCAGTGAGTAAGTAAGTAAGTCCACTAGGTATGATATTTTAATGAAAAGTCCCTCGATAGCATCATGATTCGTGCGCGTCATACCTGGACTCCGGCTACCTTCTTGTTGTAGAAGAACTCGTTAGGCCTCTCTTTAAGACGAAACTTCATGTAATGATGCTCAGCTTCGTCCAGATACTGTGAATCGTCTGTCGCTTTATACAACCAGGCCGCAGCCCATGTCAGTTCGTCGCCGTAGTCAGTAGATCTGAAATTATTATTATTCAGTCAGCTTACAGTTTATTTACATTATTACAGACAATGATAAATATGATTGGGTTCCTGAAGGAAGGAGAGAAACAAGAACAAGGAAAAATTTCGTCGTGCAGGAATTGCGTAAACTAAGCGAATTGTCCTATAAGTCAAATCTATGGCCCGACTTTCTGATTTACTAAAGTAAAGTAAATTAGTCCCACTACAGGCCTCAGGAGGCCCTTGAGGTAGTAGGAGGTTAAGGCTTCCACTTTTTCTAGACAATCGGCACTTGTCAGCTCTGCGTGACGGCCGCCTTTACTGCCAGAACAAGCGTCTGGTACTCGTTTCCGTTAGAGGCTGAGTCGATCCCAGGACCATAGTGCCGCCAGAAGTTTTGGGTCAGTTTAAAAATCCTGACACCACCGGGACTTGAACCCTCGACCTTCCGGCTTGTAGCGCAGTGACTTAACCACTACGTTACGGCGTGCATTGCAGCCGTCGACTGTGGGGAAGTGGAGAAAACGACTGCTAGAAACGGGCAGGATGCAGAAAATCAAAACTCCTGGAAGTCCTCGCATTAGCACGGATGCAGAAACAACGAAGAGAATTCTGGAGGCATTCGACGCTAGCCCACAAAAATCAACCCGCCAAGCTGCACGTGAGCAGTGATTTGTTTGTTTTGTTCTATTGTTGTAATTTGAAGGATTCCCTTTCCAATGATAACATCATATTTCCTTTAATAATAATATTTTCGTCACAAAATGTCAAACGTATAGCCATATTTCTGAATCACTCTGTACCAAACATATTTTCTGGCGCTAATGGCTAGATGCTGTTTATATCTCTTCCGAATCAGTTGATATTGGTATTGGAATGGAAGGTAGATTAGGATCTACTTACTCATAGTACTGTGCAGCGCCCTTGATGGCTTCGTGGTAGAGTCCGCGGTACTGTGTGGCGAAGCGGTACAGCTGCTTGGCGTGTTCAAGACACTTGTTAGAATATGCATGGTCCACATGTCTGAATACTATCGCTACAGCAGCCAGCGCAGCAGCTGTCTCCCCTGCTAAATCCGAACCTGTAACCAAAGAGGACAATGATAACCACGTCACAGTTGTCTTGTGTCAACATAATAGCATCCTTATTAAGTTATGTAGGAAATAACACTATGAGGTTTATTTTAATTTTGTTGAGTTGTTCCTTGACTCACCTCATACTTAACTACCTCGCAGATCTAGATTTCGTCACTGTATTTGTGACATTCTCAATGCTGTTCACATTCACAACTCAGCATTGAGAATGTCACAAATACAGTGACGAAATCTAGATCTGTCTTCTTCTTCTTCTTCCGAATGCAGTATTGGGTGATGATGCCCGTTCTGCGACTACAAAAACTGATCTTTCCATCGGTTGAAGGGTCTTCCGAGGTCTCTTTTGCCTTTAGGGTTGAGGTGGTAAATCATCTTTGGTAAACGGGAATTTGACATTCTCTGGACGTGTTGGAACCATTTAATCTGATAATTTTGTATATGTCCAACCATTTCCCTACTATTCCACTGCATCCTTATCTCATCACTTTTCATTCTATCCCTTAATGTTACTCCAGTTAGTGATCGGAGGAATCTCATTTGTGAACTATTAATGCGGGATTTATCTTTCGCTCGAAGTGTCCAGCATTCACTTCCGTATAGTAGAGCAGGTTTGGCTATGACATTATGAAATCTCAATTTGATTTCTTTCCTGATTTGTTTTCCAAAATTGCTCCTAATTATACCATTTAATCTGTTATATTTTTCTAAATTTGTTTCCACATCTTTTTGATTATGAAACTGCGATATATTATTACCTAAATAATTAAAGTGTGTTACTTGTTCTATTGGCTTATTATTTATTATTATTTTTACTCTCGAAAGTCCCTTTCCAGTGATTGCCATGGATCTAGATCTGTGAGGGAGTTAAGAAGTATGAGGTGAGTCAAGAAACAACTCAACAAAAATAATAGCATCCTGTTGGAGCAAATATTGTATTTGCGTAATAGCGCGTTTTGTCGTACTTACAGCAATAGCGACCACGATTGAAAGTTCAACTTCCTACATTTCGGAGTTGCCAACCTAAATAACTATACTGTAACATTACATATTTCCCGCGCCGTAGCCGAGTGGTTAAAGCACGAAGCCTTGGCGCAGAGCTACGGGACTTGCGCTGGTGCGAGTCTCCATGGGGGAAGAAATTTTCTCATGGTATTTCGGCCAGTATGGGACCGGTGCCTACCCAGCATCGTGATGCATTTGGGTAGCTACAATAAGTAGCGGCTCCAGGTTGAGAAAACCAGCTATAACGGTTGAGGGACTCGACATGCTAACCACATGTCACCCCTACACTGGCTGATTATCATCTACTTCTGTGATTGACACATGTGGATGTGAGGCCAGCAGCCGGCTGGTAGGCTAAGGGCCTTGTAGGCCTGTCGCGCCAGGAGTTTAATATTACATATTACAAACACGCGTGTGAAAAGTAAAACCACTGCCTTCTATGTATACTACCTACAATGTAGGCCTATATACAAAAAATATAGCGTACATTATACGAAACAAATCACTGCATTTTAAATTAACTGAACTTCATTTAAAACTATATAAAACAAAAATACGTACTTGCCGCCATTTTATCACTAATTTTGGCTCACGGCCTCCTGTAGTTTCAACTAAATACCATTATCCACACTGTTAACGTTAGTCAGTTGTTTATAATGAACGAAAATATTTCTAATAATGATATTATTTTACTATTATTTATTTTTTTGAAAACACCATCGCGCAAAAAATAATGTACAACGCACATTTGTGCAATATTTTACAGAATCGAAGAAAATGTTTAAAAACCGAGCGATAGCGAGATTCTGTAAAACAGTTCACAAACGTGAAGGATATAAGTTATAAGGGGATGATTAAATAATAAATATTAGTATAGGGATGTACGAAAGGGCAATTTCCGCGCGACATGAATCTGCAGGTTGGTTAGACCTAATGAGTTACTTGCTAATAATTCATAGGTGGTAGAAAGGGATTTGTATGCAACTCTCATGAGACTATTGAGACAATCGTTGTCATGCATCTGTGGCTATTAAGCCCATACGGCCATTGCATAAATAAATATTTTTTCTACTATGACTGGAAGTAAATACCAATAAAACTAAATATATGGTCACACGTAGAAATAAATAATATAATGGAAAAGGGCAGCTAATGACAAATGAGGGAAATTTTGAGGAAGTGGCTGAATTCAAATACCTAGGAACAATAATCACAAATAGGAATGAGATGCACAAAGAAATTAAACATAGGCTCAATTCTGGAAATGCGTGCTATTATGCATTGCAGAGACTCTTGACGGTCCCTAAAGGCTAGGGAATGACTGGGGCGGACCTGAGGATGAGCCCTCAGACTGTACAAAGGGCTCCAAATAGTCAGCGCAAAATATAGCCTCTCTCTACCAAACCCTTCACGTGGTGGGACTATTTTTACGGAAGATGGAGGGTGAATGGCGAGTTTCTGGCGCCATAAAACCAGATGCTCGGGGCAAACAGAGCTCTGTAGCCTTGTAAGGCAGTCTGTCTAGGAGAAAGACAACTCCGAAATTAAACTCTGGTCCTCCAGGTTGGGGGTCTTGCGGTTGGGCTGGTAACCCACCCAAGTAAAAAAAAAAACTATCACTCAGAAGTCTCAAGTGCGAATACGATCAGGTCGCATCGACCTAATCCTGGAAAGGAAGAAGAAGAAGAAGAAGGGACTCTTGACGTCCCAACTCCTTTCAAAAAACGTTAAACTGAAAATATATAAAACTATTATTCTACCAGTTATATTATATGGATGCGAAACATGGACTCTTACTTTAAGAAAGGAAAGGAGATTACGAGCATTTGAGAATAAAGTTCTTAGGAAAATTTTTTGACCAAAGAGAGATGAACAGACAGGTGAATGGAGAAGACTACATAACAATTAACTACATTGTATTTATAAGAAGCCAGTTATAGTAAGAACAGTTAAGTCTCGTAGGCTGAGATTAGCAGGGCATGTGGCACGAATGGGGAATGAAACACGTGTAGAAAAACCAGTGTGAAAACGCCCAGTTGGTAGACCAAGAATGAGATGGAAGAATAACATTAACTATGATTTAAGGGAAGGAGTCCACCGCTGTGGTCTCGAGGTAGCGTGCTGCCTTGTCACGCAGCGGGCCCGGGTTCGATCCCCGGTCGGGGCAGTTTTCCTGGATGAGGTTTTTATCGGGGTTTTTTCCTCACCTGTAAGACAAATGTCAGGAAAACTTTAAGGCCCAAACGTTATCCGAAATCATATGGTCATCATCATCATCCTTCACCGGTGTGGAAAGGAACGGGAAGCTACCACACCTACAATTCCCTAGTAAAGCTGCAAGCATAGCATGAAAATGCTATAATTGCAGTGAAAGACCTGCCCTCGGGCAGAATTACTATGGATATTGTATGGATGTGAAACATGGACTCTTACTTTAAGGGAGGAAAGGAGATTACGAGTATTTGAGAATAAAGTTCTTAGAAAAAATTTTGGACCTAACAGAGATGAACAGACAAGTGAATGGAGAAGACTACTTAACAATGAACTACATTGTATTTATAGGAAGCCAGATATAATAAGAACAGTTTAAGTCTCGTCCTGCGATGGGCAGGACATGTGGCACGCATGGCGAATGAAAGACGTGTAGTAAAACCAGAGGGAAAACGCCCAGTTGGTAGACCAAGAATGAGGTGGCAGAATATTATTAACTATGATTTGACGGAAGTAGATTATACAGGGAATGATTGGAAAACATTAGCTCAGGATAGGGATGTATGGAGAGCTTATGTCCTCGGTGCCATGAACCTACCGGTTCAGTAGAGCGAATAGTTAGCTAGTTAGTTAGTAAACCAGTATAATTTGACCATAAATTAAACTTGCTGAGAAATTTGGTTAGTATATGCAATTCCTGCACGCTGGAGTCTTGTAGAAACTCAGAAATAAATGAATAAACATGAATTTAAGAGTGTTGTGTGGAGGTACACGAATAATGAAGTGGCGTTGCACTTTGGCATTTCCGATGTAAGTAGAAAATTACCATAACGAAGTACATGTTGTGCGTTTCCAATTTTCAGCAAATCCTTGAAGGGGTTTCGTAGAACGAAGTGGATGATGGACATTGCTTCCGCGAAGAGAAGGGGGTCCTTAAACCCATGAGAACTTTGATTATATGTAATTAGAAAGAGCCGCGAAATATGCTGTTTGCAAGTTGCCATTATTCTGCTGATCACAGTAACTGTGAACAAGTAAACTGTCATTTTCACGTTTGTCTACTTCCAACTTTACAGTTCTCACATATCACGGCACCGCGTGTAAAAACGACACAAGTACATTACATGTTTCAGCGAAAAAACTCTGCTTGCTTCAATCCACCTACTAACATAGCGTAACAGCCGGTAGGAAACACAGATCAAACCGAATTATCATAAGTAATGCCACGAGTGATTTCCAAATTATCGATAAATTCACGACTCACGAAGTGAGGAGTGAATTTATCTAGAGAATTTGGAAATCAAGAGTGCCATTTGTTAGGACTATTTAACGAATAAAATTAAGCTGTTTACTCACAAATCATTGTTTAACTATAGCTATTTTAAAATGTTTATATATTTAATGTAAACGGCGATGTTTGAAAACAAATCAGAAATGTGAGGTTATGTTCATTCACTGCTGCTTGATCATATTATTTATTGCCAAATAAGATCGCAATATTGTAAGAGTGCACCCAAGTGGAGAAATAATGAAACACATCAAACTATATATCATAATCAACATTACGAGTTACTCATTTTTTTAGTAAACAACTCAGTAAAATCAAGGAATCTTTTCATTATTTGCTATATTCAGTGTATTTGTTGGAGAAAAATAATGCTTTGACCTGTTCAGAACATTAAAAAGGAGGAGCTTTCTTTATCACAAAAGCAGGAGCTGATAAAGAGAAATCGTTAAAGAGCGACGTGAAACACGACTGCCATTGGTTGTAAAACAAAATTAATTGAAACGTGATTGGTCATCGACTCCCATCTGGGGCAGGAGTTAAATAGCCCACGTAAAAACACTTAATCCATCCATCCATCCATAGTAATTCTGCCGGAAGACAGGTCCTTCACTGCAATTAGAGCATTTGCATGCTATTATTGCAGCTTTACTAGGAAATTGTAGGTGTGGTAGCTTCCCGTTGCTTTCCACACCGGTGAAGGATGATGATGATGATAATGATAAGGATGATGATGATGGCCATATGATTTCCGGGATAATTTGGGCCTTAAAGTTTTCCTGACATTTGTCTTACAGGTGAGGAAAAACCCCGATAAAAACCTCACTCAGAAAAACTGCCCCGACCGGGGATTGAACCCGGTCCCACTGCGTGACGAGGCAGCACGCTACCTTGAGACCACAGCGGTTACCATTTTAACATAATACTCTTTGGTATCAGAGGCGCAACGTATTATAGTTAGTTAAGACAATACGCAAGATCGAGGGTTCGGGTACCGACTGGGTTAGAATTTCAAAAATGTCTCAAAAACGTCCGGCGTCACCATGGCCCTGACGTCAACTCATGTTTTAATGGAAATGAGTACCAGGTGCTTGTTGTAGGGGTAAATGCGGCCGTCACTGACAATTCGACTGACATCAAGGGCCGTTGTTTAGAAAAGTGAGAACCTCAACCTCCTACTACCACAAGGGCCTTCTGAGCCCTACTGGAGAATCGCTTTTCCTTTACTTTTTTAATATCTAACTATGGGGTGAATCATAAATATGGCTATACGTTTGATCGCGTTGTGTGATGAAAATATTACCATTATAGGAAATATGAAATTACCGTTGGAAAGGCAATTATTCAAATTACAACAATGGAATAAAACAAAACAGTGTAGAACTTGCGTCATTAGTCAAAATGGCGTTGAATATACAACAGCAAATTACAATTGCTGCATGGGCAATAACGTATGCTAATGATCGTGAGGCCGTAAGACGGGCAAGACGTGAGTTTAACGTAGCATTGCATCCGTCGACTGTGGGGAAGTGGAGAAAACGACTGATGCAAACGGGAAGAATGCAGAAAATCAAACCTCCTGGAAGGCCTCGCATTAGCACGGATGCAGAAACAACGAAGAGAATTGTGGGGGCGTTCGACACTAGCCCACAAAAATCAAGCCGCCAAGCTGCACATGAGCAGTGATTTGTTTTGTTTTGTTCTATTGTTGTAATTTGTAGGATTCCCTTTCCAATGATAGCATCATATTTCCTTTAATAATAATATTTTCGTCACAAAATGCGATCAAACGTATAGCCATATTTCTGAATCACTCTGTATAGAACACTGAATGACTAGAAAATGAAATTCTGATTCCGATTTTTCATTCTACAATTTATAAATCGCTTGTTTTTTTAATACATTTGTGTGCGGTTGTTCTTTTGTTTTGTGTGACGCGACAAATGTCTGGAAAGCGATATAATCCATTTTTCCAGTAAAGTGATCGAGTATTGCAGATTTTTTTGTTTGCTTTTAAACACTGCAATAATTACACAAATATGCATTTTACTTAATTGCATAGGAACTCTAAGAGCCTATAATGACAGGTGTTACTTCGTGCAGCGTGAAACATAGATTCGCAAACAGTGGTTCGCGAGCCCGTGAGAAAATTTAATACCTAAGCTAGCATAAAGTAATATATATATTTGAAGAGAAAAATTATACGCTCAGACCGGGACTTGAACCCGGGACCCTTGGTTCTCTAGACCAAGTGCTCTACCAACTGAGCTACCTGAGCAAGTACCGATCTAAACGCAAATCCTTCTCTATATACATTGTAATTCCCATCCACCAAATGCTGTGAAGCCATGCTTCTATCTTGCAAATGGCGGCTCCTTTATTAAGAAGACATATTTGGGAATTATACATTACAGCCAGTACGGCTTTTTCCAAGTTTTTATTATTGATTTCGTACATCTCAATGATGGATAAATCATATTTGAAGAGAAAAATTATATAGAGAAGGATTTGCGTTTAGATCGGTACTTGCTCAGGTAGCTCAGTTGGTAGAGCACTTGGTCTAGAGAACCAAGGGTCCCGGGTTCAAGTCCCGGTCTGAGCGTATAATTTTTCTCTTCAAATATGATTTATCCATCATTGAGATGTACGAAATCAATAATAAATAATATATATATATATTTTTTGCAAATGCCCCAGGTTATCTTATGACATTCCTGGTGTTCTCTCCTGGCATGGCGTACTTGTAACCCACTTACGAGGTTGGGGCGCCTGGAAGGCGGGGTTACGTTGCCCCGATGATATGATTGGTGATGATGATGATAGTGGTGCGCCAGGAGAGTCCCTAATCCTAAGCTTAACCTAAGGTGAATATGAATGATGATGATTGCGATGACCATATAATTTTGGGGACCGTTTGGGCCTTAAAGTTTTCCTGACATCTGTCTTACAGGTGAGGAAAAACCCCGATAAAAACCTCACCCAGAAAAACTGTCCCGACCGGGGATCGAACCCGGGCCTGCTGCGTGAAAAGGCAGCACGCTACCTCGAGATCACAGCAGTAGACATAAAGTTAAATATTATATATTTTAAATGCATGATATCTTTAACTTGCTTTCGTTTATTTTATTGTATTGTTTCAGTATTTTATATTTAATTTCAAGTCCACCGCTGTGGTCTCGAGGTAGCGTGCAGCTTTGTCACGTAGAGGGCCCGGGTTCGATACCCGGTCGGGACAAGTTTCATGGGTTTTCTTTCGGGGTTTTTCCTCACCTGTAAGATAAATGTCAGGAAACTTTAAGACCCAAACGGTCCCCAAACACCATCTGCTCGTCATTATCATCAATATCGCATTCGCCTAATTAGCTTAAGTTAATTTAAGGTCTCTCCTGGCGCATCATTACCATTATCATCAACTCTCATATCATCTGGACAGCGTAACCCCGCCTTCCAGGCGCCTCACCCTCAGAAGTGGGTTACAAGTACGCCATGTCAGGAAAGAACACAGGAATGTCGAAATGACCTGAGGCATTTGGAAAAAAAAAAAAAAAGATTACCTTAATACTCAGCAAATAATATGTCCTACGAATGGAAGAGGATAGGCTACCAAACTGTGTTTTGGATTGGAAACCTGAGGGAGGACGAGGCAGAGGAAGACCTAAAACCTCCTGGAGTCATGGAATATGTTTATACATGAAGGAGAAACATCTACAACCAGGAGATTGGATGGACCGACAAAATTGGCTATTAGGAATCGGACGATGTCAAAGACATTAATCAACCGTTGATCTATCTATCTATCTATCTATTATTATTATTATTATTATTATTATTATTATTATTATTATTATTATTATTATTATTATTATCGGCCGCGGTGTGCTAGTGATTATGCTCCTTGCCTCTGGTCCCGAGGGTCGCGGGTTCAAACCCATCCGGGTCGATGGATTTTTTTAGGATGGACAAATCCAAGGAGCAAGTCCTCCGGGAGGGACTTTAGGCCGTGGGTCCCGAGTCTGAAGATTTTCAGGCTCGTAAAAGATCCTTAAGCCTGAATGAAAAGACCTCTAAGCAAAATTTACCGAATTTTCTCGTCCTAGTACTACCTTGGCTTCCTAGATGTCAGTATGAGGCGGAACGCTGACCACGGATCACTCACATTACATCTATACGAAAACAAGTGTAACTAAATTAGTATGGTTCAAATTCGCCTAAAATCTATATTAAGAGAAACATGGACTTACAAGGTACAAGATTATTATTATTATTATTATTATTATTATTATTATTATTATTATTATTATTATTATTATTATTATTATTATTATTATTATTATTATTAGTCCACCGCTGTGGTCTCGAGGTAGCGTGCTGCCTTGTCACGCAGCGGGCCCCGGTTCGATCCCCGGTCGGGGCAGTTTTTCTGGGTGAGGTTTTTATCGGGGTTTTTCCTCACCTGTAAGACAAATGTCAGGAAAACTTTAAGGCCAAAACGGTCCCCGAAATCATATGGCCATCATCATCATCATCCTTCACCGGTGTGGAAAGCAACGGGAAGCTACCACACCTACAATTCCTTAGTAAAGCTGCAAGCATATCATGAAAATGCTACGATTGCATTGAAGGACCTACCTTCGGGCAGAATTACTATGGATGGATTATTATTAAGAAATAAGAAATAAAGTCATATGAGAAAAAAATTAATGTTAAATATTCAATAGTAAATTATATAAAATATAAGCAATTAAATTGGATGGACACGTACGACGAATGCAAGAAGAAAGGTCGCCCGTAAGAAGAAAGAAGGGAAGACCTCGATATCCGTGGATGCAGAAAATATGAACTAGAATGAGAACAAGAGGACTGGAGGACATGGAGTGGATGGAGAGAGACGAGTGGAGCAGGAAAATAAAACTTTAGGCACAGAAAGATGTGTAAACATTAAAAATCTGTATATAAATAAATATAATAATAATAATTATTATTATTATTATTATTATTATTATTATTAACTAAAACTAAATATATGGTCACACGTAGAAATTCAGTATATAATGGAAATGGGCAGCTAATGACAAATGAGGGAAATTTTGAGGAAGTGGCTGAATTCAAATACCTAGGAACAATAATCACAAACAGGAATGAGATGCACAAAGAGATTAAACATAGGCTCAATTCTGGAAATGCGTGCTATTATGCATTGCAGAGACTTTTGATGTCCCAACTCCTTTCAAAAAACGTTAAGCTGAAAATATATAAAACTATTATTCTACCAGTTATATTATATGGATGCGAAACATGGACTCTTACTTTAAGGAAGGAAATGAGATTACGAGTATTTGAGAATAAAGTTTTTTAGAAAAATTTTTGGACCAAAGAGAGATGAACAGACAGGTGAATGGAGAAGACTACATAACAATGAACTACATGGTCTTTATAGGAAGTCAGATATAATAAGAACAGTTAAGTCTCGTAGACTGCGATGGGGCAGGACATGTTGCGCGTATGGGGAATGAAAGACGTGCATGGAAACTTCTTGTAGGAAAGCCAGAAGGAAAACGCCCAGTTGGTAGACCAAGAATGAGCTGGGAGAACAACATTAACTATGATTTGAGGGAAGTAGATTATACAGGGAATGATTGGAAAGCATTAGCTCAGGATAGGGATGTATGGAGAGCTTATGTCCGCGCGGCCATGAACCTACGGGTTCGGTAGTGCCAGTGAGTAAGTATTATTATTATTATTATTATTATTATTTTTATTATTATTATTATTATTATTATTATTATTATTATTATTATTATTATTATTATTATTATTAACTTCTGTAATATTAAAAAACACTGACAAAAGTCTGTACTGTGCCTAGAACAAAGTGTTTTGAAACTTTGTTAGCCCTGATTGCTGCGGTGTTTAGTGATTTTTTCCTTCGATCAATGCACTGTGGAGAAAATGATTTCCATGAATTGAATTCTTATCGTCAAACAGTCTGCTATATAAAGATGCCTATGAGGCCACCTGCCGGCTTCAAATGAAATTACCTGGAAGTAATTTCAGTTAACGAGAATCTGGGCGGTATCTCGGACGACTGCACTTGATCTATGTGCCAGATACCAAGGGTTGTCTGCCGGCCTGGCTCAAGGGGTACCAGTTTTGCATTTTTAACTTCGGGGCCTGGGTTCCATACTCGGATTGTGCTCTCTTTCACCCTGTGTCAGAGACTGCCAAACCATAAAACATCTCAGAAACAAACTGAATAATTTTTAGTGGAATGCAGGCTTTCACGGCCGGTAATCATGGTAATAAAAGATTCCGGGCTATGTGGCCGTGGTCTATAACTGGCGTTTCTTACAGACGTTTCTCCCTCAACTGAGGAGGGCATCTTCAGTGGCGAGCGCTTCCAGCTGTTGTTTCTCTGTCGTAGACTCGACTCGCAGTCGCTCGCCACTGAAGATGCCCTCCTCAGTTGAGGGAGAAACGTCTGGAAGAAACGCCAGTTATAGACCACGGCCACATAGCCCGGAATCTTTTATTACCATGAATAATTTTTATTACATGTCAATGGAGGCATTTTTGAACCTCTACTGTAATTTACGTAATTGCGTTGTGTTAATGTGTTGTCTCTTGATAATAAAAATGCAAAAGTGTTTGTTGATTTAATTAATTTGCCGTCAGAGAAATCTTCCTCTACCTTACTTACTTACTCACTGGCACTATCGAACCCGTAAGTTCATGGCCGCACGGACATAAGCTCTCCATACATCCCTATCCTGAGCTAATGCTTTCCAATCATTCCCTGTATAATCTACTTCCCTCAAATCATAGTTAATGTTGTTCTCCCACCTCATTCTTGATCTACCAACTGGGCGTTTTCCCTCTGGCTTTCCTACAAGAAGCTTCCATGCAAGTCTTTCATTCCCCATACGTGCAACATGTCCTGCCCATCGTAGTCTACGAGACTTAACTGTTCTTATTATATCTGGCTTCCTATAAAGACCATGTAGTTCATTGTTATGAAGTCTTCTCCATTCACCTGTCTGTTCATCTCTCTTTGGTCCAAAAATTTTCCTAAGTACTTTATTCTCTTCCTCTACCTGTTTAAATAATCATCTTAGGAAAAAATGACATTAAGGAAAAATATTTGTTTTGGTGTCCCCTACAACCTCCCAGAGTTTGTCGATTTAAATAATTTTCACTCTGTATATAAGTGATAGAGGGTGAAAAAAATCTTACTATGACTTCTTTGGGAAGGGAAGTAATATTGTGGGTCACATATCTTAAATTTTCGGAACGTAAAAGTACCTCAAACCTGAAACAATACGTATTTTCGTAAATCCTTTCATTTGCAGACCATTGGCCTGGAATCGACTTAGCCTCTAATGGAAATGAGTACCAGGTTTATATTCTAGGAATAAGAGCAGGGCTGATAATCCGGCTGGCATCTCATGCCGTTCGTTTAGAAATCTAAAAGGATTCATCTCCTACTGCCCCAAGTTCCTCTCAATTGCGGGTATTGTAGAGGGATCACTTTTTCTGAAATGGGTGCTCCTATAGGAGGGAAAGTACTGCATTCATTGTTGTTTGCAGATGATCAAATAATTTTTGCAGGGGATGAAGATGATATGAAATATATGATAAATGAATTAATGGAAGCATATAAAAAATGGGGACTGAATATAAATTTACAGAAAACAGAATGTATGTGTTTGGGAAAGGATGTGGATGACCTCATACTTGAAACAGGGAAAATTAAAAAAAATGTGAATTTTTTAAATATCTTGGGTCAATAATTACAAGTTTAGGTACCTGTGAGAGAGATGTACAGGCTAAAATTGCAATGGCAAAAAATGCAACTAAGACATTACATGGAGTAATTTGGAACAAAAATATTACAAAGGAAACTAAAATGAAAATTTATAAGAGTATAATACAGAATATTTTGTCATATGGAAGCGAAACTTGGTCCTTGACGGAATTACAAAAGAATAAAATTAGAACAGTTGAATTTGATTATTTTAGAAGAAGCCTCCAAAAAACAAGACAGGATAAAATAAGAAATTAATTCCTTTGGAGAGAAATGAAGGTCACCACATCTGTTGTTAAGAGGATTGAAAATCAAACGCTTAAATGGTATGGCCATGTACAAAGAATGGAAAATGAAAGATGGCCAATAAATATATACCAATGGTCACCCCCTGGAAGAAATAAACGTGGCAGACCAAGATGGAAATGGAAAACCTACGTCAGAACAATAATGGATGATAGGAATTTGGAAGAGGGAGATTGGAATGATAGAGATAAATGGAAACTGAAGACGGCAAACCTATAAGTGGGGGAAAGCCGAAGAAGAAGAAGAAGAAGATTTTAAATCGAACCTTGGTTGTTAAAAAGCGTCGTCAAACATACTATATGCATAATGGATTAAGTAAATTTGTACTGTACCTGGATGCTGGGCGTCTATTTTATAAGCCGGTCTCGACATGTTAAGGTCCTCGGGTCTTCCCCAAAATGTGTGGTCGAGATTGAAATCCCCGACTTGGCCATAGAGTTCATTTGGACTCACGTGACATTTTATAAAGTAATCGGCCGCCCATTTTATTGCACTTAGACCATACTTGGCTTGACCTGAAACAGAAATATTCTTAATTAAAAACAGAAGCAGCTGAAATGAGATTTCTGAGAAGTGTGGCTGGTTGCAAACTTCTAGATAAGAGAAGAAGTGAAGATATTAGAAATGAACTAAATATCTTTAAACTCTTAGATAGAATAAAATAATCTAGAAACAACTGGAAAGAACATGTTCAAAGAATGGAAGATGATCTTCTTCTTCTTCTTAAACTTAATTTGTAGGATTTTCATCCTGTTTATTTCCAAAATCACTCCTCGGAGGAAGACGTACTGGATGTGCATTCACTGTCTATCCATCTCTTGGCTGGTCTTCCTCTTGTTCTTCTCCCGTCCATTGGTCTAACTTCTTTAGCTCTTTTTGCAAGCCGGTTTTCTTCCATTCTTTCTATATGAGCCTTCCAATATTTTCGTCTATCTATAATAAATTTGGTTGTCTTGAATATGGCATTTGTCCCTAATTTTTGTGTTGTGTATTTTATCAAATAATGTTTTCCCCTGAATAGTTCTTAAGATTTTCATTTCGCATGTGCTTATTATTTGTTTAGTTTTTGTTGTATCAGCCCTAGTTTCGGCTCCATATATGATCCCATTCCCAAAATTATACTTAAATACAAACCAAAAGGACGCAGGAATGTTGGTAGACCGAAGAAGAGATGGATCCAACTTTTGAATGATAATCTACGAGACCGGAACAAGCCACATGAGCTTAATCCGTGATTGTTGATGATGATGATGATGATGAAAAACAGTTTTATTTGTCTAGTTCGTAATGATTAAAACACAACACTCAAGCGATGTATCTTCTTCTTCTTCCTTCCAAGTATTAGGCCAAGGCCTGTTACGATCCTATAGAAAATTTTCCCTCCAGCGTTTCATAGGACGGCCCAGTGATCTTCGTCCTCTTGGTATATAATTATAAACAGCTTTGGGGATCCGATTTGAACTCATTCTTTCAAGATGGTGTTTCCAATTTAGTTGGTACTGTTTAATATATTCCAAAATTGGCGTAGTCTTCAATTCTTTTAAGATATCGGTGTTCCTTTTCCGATCCCATCTGGTGTAATCCACTGTTCTGCGCATGAATCTCATTTCACAAGCCGTTATTCTACTTTCATGTTGTTTTTTTAGTGTCCATGCTTCACTACCGTAGGTCAACACTGGTCTAGTCAAAATGTTATATAAACGTAATCTGGTGTTTTTTTTTTGTACAAGGGATGGTTTCATAACTTGATTAATAATTCCTAAACTTTTATTATAACTAGTAACTTTTTTCAGGGATATCCTTTTCATCCCAGATAGAGAGATAATATCCAAGATATTTAAATTGATTAGATCTCTCTAAAATTTTATTCTGGAGACAGATTTTACTTTGTATGGGGTCCTTCCCATGAAATGCCATAATTTTAGTTTTGTTAATTGATATTTCCATATTAAATTTGGCAGCTATTTTTTGTAAATTATAAATTGATCGTTGCAAATCATTTTCGGAAAGTGCCAGAAGAGCTAAATCGTCTGCAAGAAGAATAGCATCGAGTTTGAGGTTTCTTCCATTCACTGTATCCTAGCATTTAGAATAGCATCGAGTTTGAGGTTTCTTCCATTCACTGTATCCTAGCATTTAATATTAGTTCGTGGAATAATTCCAGTTAGACTTATTTTAATAATAAGTTGGTAAGAGGCACTCGAAAGAGCATTAAGTTATAAGTTTATGAGTTGGTTCAGTGATCCTGTCCATATTATGCATTGTTTGTAATGGTATCGCTCACACTTTTGGTCGCATATCTTGCATTCACACGAATCACTCGGTTGGTGGAATTTTGTATTTTTGCACATTTTGTGATGATATCCGTGTGTTGCTATGCCTATGATTCTGTGTCTTTGTGGTTGGTTACTTCCAGTCCACTCTCTGTTTACCATGGCATCTGAGGCGTAGAAATCTTCGTCAATCTCTTTTTCTCTCTGTTTCTTTTTTTCGATGACTTTCTTATATGGCTCCGTTGCTGGCAGTAGTATCCTTTGCCTCAGGTCCTCTAGGAAGAAGGTTTCCCCGGCTAGCATATAGGCCATTCTATTTGAGACTTATTTTAATATAAATTAGTTTACTAGTTGAGTGGAAGATAGGCCTTTATGACCATAACTCTGTCAGTTTAGATAAAACTCTTATTATTATTATTATTATTATTATTATTATTACTATTATTATTATTACTTACTTAATTACTTACTTACTTACTTACTTACTTACTTACTTACTTACTTACTTACTTACTTACTTACTTACTTACTCACTCACTGGCACTATCGAACCCGTAGGTTCATGGCCGCGCGGACATAAGCTATCCATATATCCCTATCCTGAGCTAATGTTTTCCAATAATTCCCTGTATAATCTACTTCCCTCAAATCATAGTTAATGTTATTCTCCCACCTCATTCTTGGTCTACGAACTGGGCGTTTTCCCTCTGGCTTTCCTACAAGAAGCTTCCATTCCTCCTACGTGCAAAATGTCCTGCCCATCGCAGTCTACGAGACTTAACTGTTCTTATTATATCTGGCTTCCTATAAAGACCATGTAGTTCATTATTATGTAGTCTTCTCCATTCATCTGTTTGTTCATCTCTCTTTGGTCCAAAATTTTTCCTAAGTACTTTATTCTCAAATACTTGTAATCTCCTTTCCTCCCTTAAGGTAAGAGTCCATGTTTCGCATCCATATAACATTATTATTATTATTATTATTATTATTGAAGAAAAAAATGCAGCTTATAAAAAATATTTGAACACAAAGAAAGTAGAAAATGAAATAGAATTCAAACGCTGTAGAGCTATTGTTAAGAGGGAAATAAGAAAGAGACATAGGAAAACATGGTTAAATTTTGTTACACATTTAGAATCAGATTTGCATAAGCTCCAACCTAATGCCTTCAAAATATTAAAACATTTGAATAAAGATATTAAAGAATCTACCAAAATTAATTGCGGAGTAACAAAAGAAGATTTTTTCAATTATTATAAAAGTCTTTGGACTGACAATAGCTATGAAGATACAATTTTCCGAAATAATAATGAGACAGATTCCATAATATCATTGGAAGAATTGAACAATAGTTTAAAGAAATTAAAAAATGGGAAGGCAACTGGCACAGATGGCTTGAATTCTGAATTGTACAAATATGCAGGCAAACAGTTCCATGAAAGACTGTTGTCCTTCTTTAATAATGTATTCAAAAATGCAGATATACCACAAGAATGGAAGACAAGCATTGTTATACCCCTGTTCAAGAAAGGAGACAAGAGAAAAATGGACAACTATAGGGGAATCAGTTTGTTAAACACATGCTACAAAATTTATGCAGACATTTTAAATGGAAAATTGAAAAGTTTCAGTGAAAAATTCCTTATGGAATGTCAAAATGGATTTAGGAAAGGACGATCTTGTATTGATTCAGCATTTTCTGTTAAACTATTGCTTGAAAAAAGAAGAGAATTCAACTTAGAAACACATTTTGCTTTCATAGATTTTGAAAAAGCATTCGACACAGTCAAGAGATCAAAACTCTTAAATATATTGGAAGACAGAAATATACCAAATTTACTTCGGCAGAACATACAAAATATTTACAAAGACAACACCATAAAGATTAAATTAAATAACAGATTTTCTGAAGAAGGAATTATAAATCGTGGTGTGAGACAAGGCTGCCCCCTATCCCCAACACTCTTTGCAATTTATATCAATGAAGTAATATGTTGCTGGAACAAAACATATAAATTTGGAATAAGAATATCAGAAAATAGAAAATTAAACACCCTATTGTTTGCAGATGACCAAATAATAATAGCAAATTCCGAAGATAATCTACAGAAAGGTCTGTATGAACTTAACAAAATTACAGAAGAATATGGATTAAAGATATCTACAGAAAAAACAAAATTATGGCATTTCAAGGTGTAGATCCTGTCAGAAGTAAAATTGTACTGGACAATAAAATTTTGGAGCAGGTGAATAATTTTACATATCTAGGATGCAATATCTCATATGAAGAAGAAAAGGATGTAAATGCAAAAATATCTAAATTTTTAAGAATTTTAGGGTTAATAAATTCTATCTTCAAGCCACAGTTAGTCCAAAAGCATTCAAGACTGAAAGTGTACAAAACACTGGCTCTTCCAACTCTTTTGTATGGTAGCGAAGTATGGACGTTGAAACAGAAGGATATACAGAGACTTAGATCTGCTGAAATGAGATATCTTCGGAGGACTGCAGGATACACACTACTAGATCACAAAAAAAATGAAGACATCTTAGAAGAATTACACATGGAATCTTTAGAAAACAAAATTTCTGATTATAAGTCAAGATGGATACAACATGTTCATCGAATGGAAGATCACAGAATACCCAAACTAATGTTAAGATATCAACCTGCAGGAAGAAGAAGACCAGGACGTCCACTCAAAAGACTTCTGGATGGTGTTTCTCTTGAGGCCGAAACAGGTCAACAAATGGCCTAAATTCGTGAATGTACTATGATGATGATGATGATTATTATTATTATTATTATTATTATTATGGACCCACGAGGCATTCTAAACCTCAGCCTACAAGGAATACCATCGTCGCAGACGGCTTAGTTAATAAAAGGCGAGGTATTCAACCTCCAAACAAAAGAGGACCGTTGCCCTAGTCGGCCTGGCTAACACTGACAGGTATTTAGACCTCTATGCAAAGGCAACCATCACCTTGGAAGGCTTACAACACACTGAGAGTGAGTCACATGTGGACACGTTAGACCTGAATACAACACCGACAATGTTGGCAGTCATGACAAACGCTGCAGCAAACAATGTGTCCAACATAGAACGTTAGGTGCTGTACTCAGGCGCCTCCAAGTGGAGACAAGGTGAACTACATCGATGGTCGATGCAGATCACGCCAAAGACGACTGAGCCCGCGGAACTGGTAAAAGTGTGCGACACATGTCGCAACACATTGATCTGTATTAATCAGTCACAAACCTTGTGCTCTTTCTTGCACAACCGAGTTATGAATCCATTTGTTGCTTTTACTAATATTATTTCATTTTCATTACATTGTTTATAAAGATTGTGTTTTATTCGTCCAGAAACGCGACAGATATTTTCAAGACACGTAGTACAAAGGTGCTTGCGACAGAAATGTTACTACAGTAGTAGTAGTAGTAGTAGTAGTAGTAGTAGTAGTAGTAGTAGTAGTAGTAGTAGTAGTAGTAGTAGTAGTAGTAGTAGTAGGACTTTATTAGACTAAAAGTAAGATACATTCAATGTTATTTACAAATATGGATCGCACGGGCAGTAAGTCGTACGTGCTGTTGACAGTCCGTTACAATAAAGTAATGTTTGTAATAATATAACGTAAAACAAGAAAGAAAACAATAATATTACAATTATATTATAATAAATAATATTATACATTATTTAAGTTATGTAGAATTATTAAGAATTAATGGTATTGCATTTTTATAATATGTTTATTTATTCATTAATGAGTGTTGTTCTTATTTTCCGCGTTTTGTCCAGAAATTTACCCAAGTTTATCCAATTTTCTGGATTTACCAAAAACTCGTAGCATGTCAATCTTTACCGATTTGAATTTAGAAATCTTTCTAAATCGTTACATTTTCCTAATATATGTATCTCGTCTTCAAAGCTCCCGCACATTGGACATATTCGCATATCGTGAACGACGGTAATTTTTAGAAATTTCCATGCCCCTAACCTAAACCAAGCAAGCCCTGATCTCGCTTTAAATCCTAGGTTGAGTAAATAAGATTATTTTCCCCAAACTTGTTTTAGGTCTCTTTGTAAAAACAGTGAGCGTTTTCCCGTACATTCGGCGAAAATATATTGTTGGTTTATAAGTACCTTTTTCTTATTTTTCTCCATGCATTCTTGCGATTTTCAGTTCCTTTTTCCCATACCCAACCCATCCCAATCTTTTGGAATTATCTCCTTACCTCGTCTGCCCAGAATTTCACATCCATGTCCCTAATTTGGTGGACGTAACAAATTGTAATAACTAATGCTAAGGTGTTTATGTAATAAAAGATAAGATTGCAATGCAAATAGTATATATTATTCAACTGTTTGTGTGTGAAACCAAGACAAAAGACAGTCAGAAGACTAACTTCTCATTACACTATGTGAACAAAAACAAAAGACAGTCATAAATCTAACTTCTCATTATACTATTCAACTGTTTGTGTGTGAAACGAAAACAAAAGACAGTCAGAAGACTAACTCCTCATTACACTATGTGAACAAAAACAAAAGACAGTCTTAAGTCTAACTTCTCATTATACTATTCAATTGTTTGTGTGAAACAAAAACAAAAGACAGTCATAAGTGTAACTTGTCATTATTCTATGTTAGAATCTTAACTTTCAGTATATAAAAATCGTAGCCCTAATCATGACTCTAGTATTACGTCAGGCATTCCTTACGCTCGCCATGTCGTCAGCTCTTAACTGTAGCTATGACACATTAATTTTCAATTGCATTTTTGTTTTCATACTGGGTCATGATTTGCTTCATTTATTTGATAGCGTAGTTGTTTTGCAATTTTAATTGTGGCCCTAAGAGAGAAGCCATACCCCGGTGACTTAAGCATTACCAGAATTTGTGGTGACCGCATTTGATAGATATACATTTAAGCGTTATATCATTTGGGAGTGGTATTTAGAGGGCCTTGGACTTCGTCATTCAAATTAGCATTTTAATTGTGTCATTTACCAAGTGCAGGTCCAAAAAATGGTTTTTTCTCTCTCTCTCTCTCTCTCTCTCTCTCTCTCTCTCTCTCTCTCTCTCTCTCTTTCGTTCTCCTTGTTTAAACTCTCCCTCTTCCAGGTATTTTTACATGACCCACACCACATGGGACTTAGAGAACGTGTTCTGTCGAGAGAGTATTTGTAACACTGGATGACACACATTCTTTTTTTGGTCACACAGGCAAATGGAGGGCCTCCCTGGATGTGTTATCACCACAGCCACCTCCGAGAAACACGAACTTTAAAGACAAGAAACACCATTCAGTCATTAATTAAAAGTAAACAAGGTAAATATGAGTGATGGTGACAGGTAGAAGATGTTCGGGGACCATTTGGGCCTTAAAGTTTCCCGATATTTATCTTGCTTTTGAAGAAAAAATCGAAAAAATATAACCCAGGAAACTTGTTCAGACCGGGGATCGAACGTGAGCCCCCTGCGAACGAGGCAACAACGTTACCACTAGACCAAGGGGTGCATTCTCAGTAACAACACCTTATACAATATCGTAAGAACTTTTCCCAAAAATAATTATTCTTGTGAATGTCAATGGTCTGCAATTTAGATTAAGTTTAAAGACTCTCCTGGTGTTTAGTTATTTATCATCGGGATAATGTAACTCTGCCTTCAGACGTCCCAATTTAGATTAAGTTTAAAGACTCTCCTGGTGTTTAGTTATTTATCATCGGGATAATGTAACTCTGCCTTCAGACGTCCCAATTTAGATTAAGTTTAAAGACTCTCCTGGTGTTTAGTTATTTATCATCGGGATAATGTAACTCTGCCTTCAGACGTCCCAATTTAGATTAAGTTTAAAGACTCTCCTGGTGTTTAGTTATTTATCATCGGGATAATGTAACTCTGCCTTCAGACGTCCCAATTTAGATTAAGTTTAAAGACTCTCCTGGTGTTTAGTTATTTATCATCGGGATAATGTAACTCTGCCTTCAGACGTCCCAATTTAGATTAAGTTTAAAGACTCTCCTGGTGTTTAGTTATTTATCATCGGGATAATGTAACTCTGCCTTCAGACGTCCCAATTTAGATTAAGTTTAAAGACTCTCCTGGTGTTTAGTTATTTATCATCGGGATAATGTAACTCTGCCTTCAGACGTCCCAATTTAGATTAAGTTTAAAGACTCTCCTGGTGTTTAGTTATTTATCATCGGGATAATGTAACTCTGCCTTCAGACGTCCCAATTTAGATTAAGTTTAAAGACTCTCCTGGTGTTTAGTTATTTATCATCGGGATAATGTAACTCTGCCTTCAGACGTCCCAATTTAGATTAAGTTTAAAGACTCTCCTGGTGTTTAGTTATTTATCATCGGGATAATGTAACTCTGCCTTCAGACGTCCCAGTCTAAAAAAAGGGGTAGAATTCCGCCAATTCGAGGAGAAAATGTCAGAAATTCCATAAGATAATCTGGTAACATTAGATAAAAATATTGTAGGGACTACAATTCTACGAATTTGAATACTAATAAAATTCATTGTTAAAACCGTTGAGGTGGAGAGTCATAAAATAAAATAAGTTAAAATCTATCTTCTTAGGTAAAATCCGTCTTCCTCAACTTATAAAACATGTAACATTTATGTATGTAGGCCTTTCAGAACATCCGTTCCATCTTCAGCAGGTCCCTCTTCCCTACAACATCCAGTACGATGGTTGATGCTGCTGGTCCTAATGTGATGTTGTCACCATCATACTGGATGTTTTAGCGAAGAGGGATCTGCTGAAGATGGAACGGATGTTCTGAAAGGTCTACAGACATAAATATTACATATTTTATAAGTTGAGGACGACGGATTTTACCTAAGAAGGTATATTTTAACTTATTTTATTTTATAGTGAATTTCATCCAAAATTATATTTAAAGAGAAAAAGATGAATATTTTTATTCTTGTTTTATAGATAAAAACTTTATAAATCTTAATCATCATCATCATCACTCCAAGGATTAGGCAATTCCCCGTTCCGACTTCGTAATGCATCAGCCCAACATTTTCTAGGAATTTTATAAGTAGGCCCTACTACATGTTGTGTCTCGTAGACTGCGGAATTGTACCCCATTTTTTAGGCTGCAACGTCTGGAAGGCAGAGTTACATTAGCCAGAGGGAAAACGACCAGTTGGTAGACCAAGAATGAAGTGGGAAAATAACATTAAGCAAGATATGAGGGAAGTAGATTATACAGGAAATGGTTGGAAAACAGGGGTGTATGGAGAGCTTATGTCCGTGCGGCCATGAACCTACGGGTTCTATATTGTCAATGACATTGTTAGTTAGTTAGACCCTACTATGTAAAATTATGGATCTTTGTGGGGGAAAATTTTTCTCATGGCATTTCGGCTGATAATGGCATCGGTGCCCACCCATTGATACCGACAGGTGTTTCGTCCTTGAACAGGGCATCATCAGGGTGAACACATTAAAGTACTTAGTCTTCACTTTGATCATCGCCCTGATGATGCCCTGTTCAAGGACGAAACACCTGTCGGTATCAATCGTGGGTATGTCTCTGGTCTTGTTTTATCAGTATCGTTGTAATTGGACAGACTTGCATAATCAACTTTTATAAGAATCATGATCTGTTCCGTTGAGGTATTATTCAAAATTAAAATATAAAATTATGGAATATTCACTTGAAAGGTCCGTCTCCTCAACTTAATTAGTTATTTAACTGTAGCGCTTTTGGGACTTGTTCCATCATCGGCAGGATTCAGTGAAACACCAAAAGCGCTACAGTTAAATAACCAATTAAGTTGAGGAGACGGACCTTTCAGGTTTGCATCCCAAATTGATTCCTGACTATTTTAGCAGCTTTACTGCTAAGGTATATTGTTTTATTTTATATATTGAATTCTTTAACTAATTCGTTTTGAAAGCATCTCATTTCATCCGTAAAACACCATTTTCAACTCCTGTAAAGTAAAGTAAAGTAAAGTGATCCCACAACAGACCCGGAGGTCCTTGGGGTAGTAGGAGGTTAAGGCTCCCACTTTTTCTAGACAATCGGCACTTTATGTCAGCCGAGTTGTCAGCCCTGCGTGACGGCCGCCTTTACCCCAGAACAAGCGTCTGGTACTCATTTCAGTTAGAGGCTGAGTCGACTCCAGGGCCATAGTGCCGCCAGAGGGTTTGGGCCAGTTTTAAAAATCCTGACCCCAACGGGACTTGAACCCTGGACCCTTCGGCTTGTAGCTCAGTGCCTTAACCACTACGCTACGGCGTAAGATAAATAACTGTAACAAGAAATATAGATATTGTTCCTGATGGATAATAACTAATTAATTAAACAGATTTAAAAATATATCTACCTGCAGCCTCGTATGCGTCTCTATATGACATATATCCCCACGCCAGGAGAGTCGTTGTGCTGGCCATTGTAAATCCAAACTTGACGAAGTCTCCAGCTGTAACAATAACAAATATATATTTAATTTTAGGAACTGATGTTTCGAGGTTATTTTAATTATATTATTTTTAGTCTGATCATCTTACCTCAATATTAATGTTGATTTGTTCTTGGACACGTTTCAAAACAATTCTGTTTTATCGTCAGCTTTTCCAAACTGGTTGAATTTATGTTGCACACCCTGGATGTCGATGTCAGCTCCATCCTGTGGTTGGCCAAAGAACTTCCAAACATGGCCACGCTCCGTCGTTGTGCTAGCCATTGTAAATCCGTCGTGACCTTGTTTGGAGGTTCTTTGGCCAACCACAGGATGGAGCTGACATCGACATCCAGGGTGTGCAACATAAATTTAACCAGTCTGGACAAGCTGATGATAAAACAAAATTGTTTTGAAACATGTCCAAGAACAAATCAACATTAATATTGAGGTAAGATGATCAGACTGTAAATAAAATAATTACAAATATATTTAAGAATAAATTAGACCCAAAATTGTTTTCTTTCTGCTAAAGTTTATCTCCTCTCTCTGTCTGCACACACACACACACACACACACATGTATGTAAATTGTTTGTTACGTATATATATATATATATATATATATATAAATTTGGAAATTCAACAAAAAATTAGAACAAAAACTTATGTGGATGGAAATGGATTTCTTGAGGAGAGCAGCAAGATGTTCAAAATTAGACAAAATAAGAAATACTGTCATAAGAGAAAAAATGAACATTGGTTATTCAATAGTAGATTATAGGCCTATACGGTATAAGCAATTAAATTTGTATGGGCACGTACGCCGAATGCAAGAAGAAAGATTATCCAGGAAAACATTGGAATGGTGTTCACCCGGAAGAAGGAGGAGAGGAAGACCTTGAAACTCGTGGATGCTGGAAATAAGAACTGGAATGAGAGCAAGAGGATTGGAGGACATGGATTGGATGGAGAGAGACGAGTGGAGAAGAAAAATAAAACTTTAGGCACAGAAAGACGTGTAAACATTACAATTCTCTAGATAAATAAAATATACAGTAAAAATTGCTCAAAGCGAAATCGCATGGGACAAATTTTGTTTTCCACATTAGACAGAATTCCGCATTATAAAAAAGTGTAGTATAGTAGCTATAAGCGACTTGACGGTAACGCTCGAAAAGACAGTCCCGTTTCGACAGCGTTAAAAATGTCTCTCAGGCGCGTATCCTGAAATAAAAGTATACAGTTTCGGTTTCCGCTCACTAACTACACTTTCCTCCACATCCTTTGATTCCCCGCAAATTTCCTTCCACACTACATTGTGTCGTCTTTTAAAACTGCCCAAGCCAACTGAAGATGCCTTGAAATCGTTATTCCATATGGATTTAACAACAGCTAGTGCTTGACTTTGCAGCATCGGTCCGGAAATTTGGAGACTTATCTTCAATCACTTTCACTTTTTTGTTTAATGACAATGATACAAAGCATGGATACCAGTCTTAACAAAAGCCAGATGTAAACCCCTAAGAGAACAATATACTACTAGAGATTATTTGATGTGGTGTATGGTACCGGCCTTTTTAGGCCTTGACCCATTCTTGATGTGCTTGTCTTGAAGTGTTGTTAAATTGAGATGTTAGCTAAAGAGAATACTCTTCTCCCGGCTGTTTCTAGAGGTGTTCTTGAAGATATCCTCTTATTTCGGTGCCAATGTTGAAGTAAGGGTGGTTATAACTTGTAGAAGTTCAGGGTTTTGAAGTAGTGTTGTAATTAGTGATAGGATTTAGAACATCAGACAGCAACCTCATTGGTGCAATGGAAGATCCTAATGCTAACCAACCAGAAGACAGATACAATTTACGAAGTAACGGACCGCGCAGAGAACACGTCGCGGATAAATGTATAAATAGAGCAGGTAGTCGACAAAATTGCCAGTCTCAAGACAACCCTTGAGGATGCCGGACGCAGTCTCTGGCGAAACGTTGCGGAACTACAAGCCTCAGGACCGCGGCCAACAGCCCGGAAATCTTCTACAAGATCATCATAATGATACATACGTTTTAGCCATCTTTATTCCGTACATTCAGAATGCTGCCTCTGAAAGAACTTAAATTAATTTAAGATTTTACAGTGCAATGGTTATTTGTCAGACAGGTATCTGTATTTCGCATAACGGATGTGCAGTGAGGACGAAATAAAATTTCAGGTACAGGTAGAATCTGTAATTCACCCGGCAGCAGGAATATTTCCTTATTGTTTTTGTTGAATTCAATGAAATGAAAGCTAATTTATTTCTCTGTCTTTCCACTTTATAAAGTTCTTTTTTCATGAATTGTGTAGAAATATTCTTCCATTTCCTCGTTAGACAGATTCCGTTTTATACAAAATAAATACACGTAAAATTACTATTATTTCTCCGGAACCAGTAAATTTGTTCACATTGGACAGATTTCCGCATTATTCACGTTCCGGATTGAACAAGTTCTACTGTATATATATATATATATATATATATATATATCATCATCATCTGCATTCATGGATTAGGTCTGTTGGCCCGTTCCGACTTCAGCCCATCTCTTTCTAGGTCTGCCCACATCTCGGGTGCCTTTAGGTTTGTATTTTGTTATTTGTTTTGGATATCTATCTTCATTCATTCTGTCTATGTGCTGCTTCCATTTTTGTCTATATGTATCTATTTTTTCAGTTATTGCAAATATTTCAAGTTCCTGTCTTATTTCTGATGTGTATATATATGACAAGATAAGAAAAATAAATGCCTGGACAGGATTTGAACCCGGGCCTCCGAGTTGATATCTCAGTGCGCTACCACTTACGCTACCAGTGAATCCAGAAAAAACATTTATTTTTCTTATACATATTCTCTATTATTACCAGATGTAGCGGGAACTCGGTCTCCACTGCCACCTAGTAGCTACTATAACAAGTAAGCAAATTAAAGAGAATATTTTTACTTTATAGCAGTGACGCTTTTTCGATGTTATAATTAATTGTTTTTGTCCCGCTCCGTAGCCGAGCGGTTAAGGTAGGAAGCCTTGGCGCAGAGCTACGGGACTTGCGCTGGTTCGAGTCTCCAGGGGGGAAGAAATTTTCTCATGGTATTTCGGCCAGTATGGGACCGGTGCCCACCCAGCATCGTGAGGCAATTGGGTAGCTACAATAAGTAGCGGCTCCAGGTTGAGGAACCAGCTATAACGGCTGGGGGACTCGACATGCTAACCACATGTCACCCCTACACTGGCTGTTGATCATCTACCTCTGTGATTGACACATGTGGATGTGAAGGGCCAGCAGCCGGCTGGTAAAAGGGCAACCGCTGAAAAGTGGAAATACCCTCAATCGGAAATAATTAAACCTTTTTGACATTGAGCAATGCAAGGTTAATATGGTATGATAAGAAAAATAAATGCTTGGACGGGATTTTAACCCGGATCTCTTAGTTGATATCTCTGTGCGCTACCACTTACGATACCAGATCAAACATTTATATATATATATATATATATATATATATATATATATATATATAATCTTGTTCTTGTAAGCCCTTGTTTCTCTCAACGAGACGTTGGCGCTCACCCCCTAGAGAAATTGAACCATACTAATTTAGTTACAGAAAAGGTAGTGTTAATATACATTATACGAAACAAATCACTGCATTTTAAATGAACTGAACTTTATATGAAACAATATAAAACAATAAATACGTACTTGCGGCCATGTTATCAATAATTGCTCTCAAGGCCTCCTGTTCTTTCAACTAATAAACATTGCCCACACTGTTAACGTTAGTGAATTGTTTATAATGAACGCAAATATTTCCAACAAAGATGTTATTTACTATTATTTATTATTTTGCAACTTCAAAAACTAAAATTATGGCTTTTCAGGGCAAAGTGCCAGCCAGAGCAAAAATAGTAATCAATAATGAAATAATAGAACAGATAGCACACTTTAACTATCTTGGTTCAGATATAACATATAGCTATGATTGGGATATACACAATAAATTAAACCGATATCAAATGATGTGTGGCACCATAAGAAGAACCCTCCGAAAGACTCGAAGAGAAACTCAGCTCAGGTTTTATAAAATTATGGCTGTCCCCGTTCTTTTATATGGATCTGAATCTTGGTTCCTTACAAAAAAAAAGATATCTCACACATTCAAGCCACTGAAATGAAATTTTTAAGATCCGTAAAAGAATGTACACGCGTGGATAGATTACACAATGAATCGATAAGAAATGAACTGGAGATATTTTCAATACTCGATAAACTAGAAGAGCACAAATACCAATGGAAAGAACATTTAGACAGAATAGACAATACAAGATTACCCAAAAAGATCAACACCTATAAACCACATGGAAAAAGATCTTTGGGACGGCCAAGGAAACGATGGACTTGAGACCGGAACAGGTCGCATTGACCTAATCCTGGAAAGGAAGAGAAAGAAAAGTTTTCCCACGTGAATTCATAATGTGGGACTGAAAGGGTTTATTTTCTATTTCATTCATTTTTTTTGTGATATGTAAGCGACTATTTACTTTCTCTTTCACATTTGAGACACTTAGCAAATAAAGCGTTTCCAGACATGCGTTTATGGATAAAATATGATAGCATGATACCACAGGGTTCTGTAACATTTATTTATTATACACGCTGTATATTCTAACATTTGCACTTTGCGTAATGGTATACTTTCCCTGTGGGACAAAACTCTAACTGGTTGCTATGGAAACAGAAGGAAGGTATTATAGTAATTACTTATATTAGAGATAAAATTACACCGCTCTCGCCTGATATTACCCAGCGCACGGTTTTCATGCAAATAATTACATTATTTTAATTGCCCAATTATACAGAGCCTGTCTAATTATTTTACACTAAAATTCTGCATTTAGGAGTCAAGCAGCGTTCGTCTATTTGAGGATATAGTCCACTTTTAATCAAACTATCAATCAGATTAAAATTCAGCGACAGTCCTGGTGGAAAAAGAGTTATCATGGCCTTTAATAAATAATTCGTAGGTCCAAACTCGCCTGAGCTTGATAGATTTTCTTGTCTTGTAAGCCCTGAACGAGATATAGTCGCTCACACCCTACAGGGAATAAATTGAACCATACTAATTTAGCTACACTTGTTTTCGTATAGATGTCATTGAGTGGTCCGTGGTCAGCGTTCCGCGTCGTACTGACATCTAGGAAACCAAAGTAGTACTAGGACGAGAAAATTCGGTAAATTTGGCTTAGAGACCTTTTTATTCAGGCTTAAGGATCTTTTACGAGCCTGAAAATTTCAGACTCGAGACCCACAGCTTAATGTCTCTCCCGGAGAACTTGCTCCTTGGATTTTCCCATGCTAAAAAATCCTTAAGCCTGAACAAAGAGGGTCCCGCGCCGTAGCCGAGCGGTTAAGGTAGGAAGCCTTGGCGCAGAGCTACGGGACTTGCGCTGGTTCGAGTCTCCATGGGGGAAGAAATTTTCTCATGGTATTTCGGCCAGTATGGGACCGGTGCCCACCCAGCATCGTGAGGCAATTGGGTAGCTACAATAAGTAGCGGCTCCAGGTTGAGGAAACCAGCTATAACGGCTGGGGGACTCGACATGCTAACCACATGTCACCCCTACACTGGCTGCTGATCATCTACCTCTGTGATTCACACATGTGGATGTGAGGCCAGCAGCCGGCTGGTAGGCTAAGGGCCTTGTAGGCCTGTCGCGCCAGGAGTTTTTTTTTTTGAACAAAGAGGCCTCTAAGCTAAGTTTACGAATCTGAAACACTCTACTAATAACTTAGTTCCCTACTAGATGTCATGTGAACTACAGATTACTTATTTTTCGAATATTTTTTTAAGCCCTTATAAAATCGACCGGCCCTAACCTAGTTTGAAACCACACTCCTCCATACCAGAGGCGATCTTCCTTACTAAAAATAATATTGACATTTGCAATATCTGTGTTTATAACAGAAAGTAGGTGTTTAAAAGACTCACCGTCATAATATCCTCCTGTCAGATCCTCCCCGTGCTGCCCTCTGTCGTTGAGTGCTGAATCTCCTCTCCATGGCACCCTGTTGTCTGGTGGCAACTTGCCTGACCTTTGTGCCTCATAAAAAAGTAGAGATAGTTCTAATACTTTAGAGTAGTTGTAATCTGCCGCCGCAACTACTGTACAGCTGAGTGTCGCCACTATCGCAAGTACTGTGCATTCCCTCATCTGAAATAAATTCAAAATACAAGATTCAGAATCATGACCACTCTGTAATGTATCTTAAAACAATTCATACAAATAAATATTGATTTTCCCCATTTTCCACACATAGAAATTAATTATTTAGTAGGAATAAACTTAGAAATAAATATATGGTGATTTTTTTAACAAGAGTCGAAATTCAAATACTTACTTACTTACTTACTTACTTACTCACTGGCACTATCGAACCCGAAGGTTCATGGCCGCGCGGACATAAGCTCTCCATACATCCCTATCCTGAGCTAATGCTTTCCAACCATTCCCTGTATAATCTACTTCCCTCAAATCATAGTTAATGTTGTTCTCCCACCTCATTCTTGGCCTACCAACTGGGCGTTTTCCCTCTGGCTTTCCTACAAGAAGCTTCCATGCACGTCTTTCATTCCCCATACGTGTAACATGTCCTGCCCATCGCAGTCTACGAGACTTAACTGTTCTTATTATATCTGGCTTCCTATAAAGACCATGTAGTTCATTGTTATGTAGTTTTCTCCATTCACCTGTCTGTTCATCTCTCTTTGGTCCAAAAATTTTCCTAAGAACTTTATTCTCAAATACTCGTAATCTCCTTTCCTCCCTTAAAGTAAGAGTCCATGTTTCGCATCCATATAATATAACTGGTAGAATAATAGTTTTATATATTTTCAGCTAACGTTTTTGAAAGGAGTTGGGACATCAAAAGTCTCTGCAATGCATAATAGCAAGCATTTCCAGAATTGAGCCTATGTTTAATTTCTTTGTGCATCTCATTCCTATTTGTGATTATTGTTCCTAGGTATTTGAATTCAGCCACTTCCTGAAAATTTCCCTCATTTGTCATTAGCTGTCCATTTCCATTATATACTGAATTTCTACGTGTGACCATATATTTAGTTTTACTGATATTTACTTCCAGTCCCAATGTCTTAGTGTTACTCAATAGTGTGTGCGTGTTGGCCTTTAGTATCTCCTCGCTATCGGCCAGTAGTACTACATCATCAGCATAAACTAACAGCTTATTAATACCATTGAGTTGTAACCCTTCCTCATTCTCTAAAGATTTAATGGCATGATCTAGTACAAAATTAAATAGTAGAGGAGATAGTGCATCTCCTTGCTTCAACCCATTCTGGATTTCAAAAGTGTCTGAAAACTGTTTGCCTACACGCACCCTACTCTTTGAGCCATTTAGACACATTCGTTATAAGTCTAACTAACTTTTTAGGAATTCCGAAGTCCAGCAGGATACTATATAACTTCTCCCTCTTAATTCAAATAACGAATAATAATTAGGAACAGACAGAAATTATAATTTTACAGTTTATGAAACCAAATAAAAGATTCCTATAGTGTGTTGCATTTAATAACAGCTAACTTGCAACTAATTTTCATTGCAGCTTTTCTGTTTACACTTGCATGCTAGTGATTGCATCGTTATTAATGAATTAAATTGGAACTCATTTTGTTGGATACTGTGGATATATATATATATATATCTTCTTCTTCTTCTTCCTTCCAAGTATTAGGCCAAGGCCTGTTATGATCCTATAGAAAATTTTCCCTCCAGCGTTTCATAAGATGGCCCAGTGATCTTCGTCCTCTTGGTATATAATTATAAACAGCTTTGGGGATCCGATTTGAACTCGTTCTTTCAAGATGGTGTTTCCAATTTAGTTGGTACTGTTTAATATATTCCAAAATTGGCGTAGTCTTCAATTCTTTTAAGATATCGGTGTTCCTTTTCCGATCCCATCTGGTGTAACCCGCTTTTCTGCGCATGAATCTCATTTCACAAGCCGTTATTCTGCTTTCATGTTTTTTTTTAGTGTCCATGCTTCACTACCATAGGTCAACACTGGTCTAGCCAAAGTGTTATATAAACGTAATCTGGTGTTTTGTTGTACAAGGGATGGTTTCATAACTTGATTAATAATTCCTAAACTTTTATTATAACTAGTAACTTTTTCAGGGATATCCTTTTCATCCCAGATAGAGAGATAATATCCAAGATATTTAAATTGATTAGATCTCTCTAAAATTTTATTCTGGAGACAGATTTTACTTTGTATGGGGTCCTTCCCATGAAATGCCATAATTTTAGTTTTGTTAATTGATATTTCCGGTATTAAATTTGGCAGCTATTTTTTGTAAATTATAAATTGATCGTTGCAAATCATTTTCGGAAAGTGCCAGAAGATATATATATATATATATGATATAATAAGAAAAATAAATGCTTGGACAGGATTTGAACCCGGACCTCTGCATTGATATTTCAGTGAGCTACCAAGCAAATCTAGTACAAACATTTATTTTTCTTTATATATAAGCTATTCTCTATTAGGAGAGGTAGCGAAAAACTCGGCTTCCACTGCCATCTAGTAACTCTTATAGCAAGAAAGTAAGTTAAAGAGATTATTTTTACTTTATAGCAGTAACATTGCTTTATATCATCAACAACAACAACAAGGATTAAGCCCAATGGCCTGTTCCGATCTCTTCAATGGTCTTCCTAACATTCTTCTCCCTTTTCGTTTATAATTAAACATTCTTCTTGGTATGCGCTGTTCATTCATTCGTAATACGTGCTGAAGATAAGCATTTTGATAATATTTTATTCTTTGACAGAGATTAAATATATTAAGTTCTGTTCTTATATCTTCGTCCGGCTTCAAATCCCGTCCAAGCATTTATTTTTCTTATTAGATCACAATGCAGTTTTTTTCTAATTTATGTAAGACTGGGTTAAGAATCTTTTTTTATTCAGTGTCAAGAGATTGTCATTTCGACATTCTGGTATTGTCTCCTGGCAAGGCGTTATTGTAACCCACTCCTGAGGTTGGGGCGCCTGGAAGGTGGATTTGCGCTTCCCCAATTATTATGTTGTGTGATGATAATGGTAATGATGTGCCAGGAGGGGCCTAACTAACTAACTAACTAACTGGCACTATTGAACCCGTAGGTTCAAGGCCGCGCGGACATAAGCGCTCCATATATCCCTATCCTGAGCTAATGCTTTCAAATTATTCCCTGTATAATCTAAAGTAATGCCACTACAGGCCTCGGGAGGCCCTTGGGGTAGTAGGAGGTCAAGGCTCCCTCTTTTTCTAGACAATCGGCACTTGATGTCAGCCGGGTTGTCGACCCTGCGTGATGGCCGTCTTTACCCCAGAACAAACATCTGGTACTCATTTTCGTTAGAGGCTGAGTCGACCCCAGGGCCATAGTGCCGCCAGAAGGTTTTGGTCAGTTTAAAAATCCTGACCCCTCCGGGACTTGAACCCTCGACCTTCCGACTTGTAGCGCAGTGCCTTAACCACTATGCTACGGTGTGCCCCCCTTGTATAATCTACATCCCTCAAATCATAGTTAAAGTTATTCTCCTACCTCATTCTTGGTCTACCAACTGGGTGCCTTCCTTCTGACTTTCCTACAAGAAGCTTCCATGCAAGTCTTTTATTCCCCATACGTGCAACATGTCCTGTCCATCGCAGTCTACGAGATTTAGGCCTAACTGTTCTCATTATATCTGGCTTCCTATAAAGACCATGCAGTTCATTGTTAGGGGCCTTAATCCTAAATTTAATGAATATATTAATGATGATAATGATGGCCAGATGTTGCTTGGGACCGTTTGGGCCTTAAAATTTGCTGATATTTATCTTACAGGTGAGGAAAAACACCCGAAAAAACTATCGCCTAGAACTTTGTCCCAACAGGGGATCGAATCCGGTCCCGCTGCTTAACAAGGCAGCACGCTACCTCGAGGTCACAGCGGTGGACCCAGGTTAAGAAATAAAATTCGCCAAAAGAAGAGTAGGCCTGCATTACTACGCAAGCGTTGTTCTGGTTTCATTAAAGCTGCGTGTTTTATGGGAAAATAACGATTTGCTTTTTTGCTTGTTAACTATAAAATAGTTGTGCAGTTTACTAACAACAGTAGATAAAAGTTGTTTAGACAACTGTCAGGGTTTAATAACTAATAGAACGCGACCGTAAACTCGCTAATTTCTAACGACTTGCCTACAATATTTTATCCACGTTTCGTATCTTAAACGAAACTTATTTTTCCATAAATGAAAGAAATTTGTTATAAATTGCAGTTTAATAATAATAATAATAATAATAATAATAATAATAATAATAATAATAATAATAATAATAATAATAATAATAATAATATTTTTTTATTATTCCGGCTTTTACAATGAATATACATTTTTCCGGTACCCATGTTCACAGTTAACTACACATTTGTTTCAACACATTTTTTCCATTCTTGTCTGTTCATCCATATATCTTCTTCTATTTCCCATTCCCTCTTAGTTTCATTGATTCCCTGAATCCACGTAATATTTGGTCTACCCTTCTTTTTCCTTCCCTGTGGTTCCCAATCCATGATTATCTTAGGTAGTCTTCCTTCTTCCATCCTTCTAATGTGTCCGTACCAATTTAATTGTTTCTTCTTTATAAAATCTAATATTGAATATTGTACCTTGCATTTTTTCTTTTATATATGAATTTCTGATTTTATCCTTCCTGCATATTCTTGAAGCATAATAATAATAATAATAATAATAATAATAATAATAATAATAATAATAATAATAATAATAATAATAATAATAATAATAATAATAATAACTAACTAACTCTAACTCACTGGCACTATCGAACCAGCAGGTTCATGGCCGCGCGGACATAAGCTCTCCATACATCCCTATGCTGAGCCAATGTTTTCCAATCATCCCCTGTTTAATCTACTTCCCTCAAATCATAGGTAATGCTATTCTCCCACCCCGTTCTTGGTCTACCAACTGGGCGTTATCCCTCTGGCTTTCCTACAAGAAGTTTGCATGCACTTCTTTCATTCCCCATTCGTGCCACATGTCCTGCCCATCGCAGTCTACGAGACTTAACTCTTCTTGTTATATCTGGCTTCCTATAAAGACCATATAGTTCATTGTTATGTAGTCTTCTCCATTCACCTGTCTGTTCATCTCTCTTTGGCCCAAAAATGTTCCTAAGTGCTTTATTCTCAAATACTCGTAATAATAATATAAATAATAATAATAATAATAATAATAAATATTAAAATTAGATAGAATAAAAAATAATACAATAAGATAAATAATGAATGTAGAAAAGGATATTGGACATGAGATTTAAAAAAATCCAACTAAGATGGTATGGACATATAACGAGAAAAAGAGACAGAAACAAACAAAGAAGTATTGAAATGGAAAACGTGGTAGACCAAAGCCAACGTGGATAAATGGAATTGAAGACAACATGAAGAAGAGAAATATGACAGAAACAGACACGCAAGAGCGGGAAGTGTAGAAGAAAAAAATTGTATATTTTGGTTGAGGATACCCGTGTATATAACAGAAACAATCCTGAAATAACAATAATAATAATAATATTAATAATAATAATAATAATAATAATAATAATAATAATAAACATAATATGTTTTATGTTTTATTTAGCCCTTCATAAGGAATTTGAAATATTAGGCCTACATGGTGCAAATGTTATTCATTGTTTGTGTTTTCGCGGACAATTTTAGGTGTTAGTTATAGGCCTATATATTGTATTATTATAAAGTGTATTAGGCCTATGTTATTATATGTTTGATTGTATATAATATTATTATATAAAAATGGTCCACCGCTGTGGTCTCGAGGTAGCGTGCTGCCTTGTCACGCAGCGGGGCCCGGGTTCGATCCCCGGTCGGTGCAGTTTTTCTGGGTGAGGTTTTTATCGGGGTTTTTCCTCACCTATAAGACAAATGTCAGAAAAACTTTAAGGCCCAAACGGTCCCCGAAATCATATGGCCATCATTTTCATCATCATCATCCTTATCATCATCACTAGAGCGCGGAATTTTATGAAATTTCATGTTTTAAACTATTTGTCAGAGAGCGCTGAGACTAAGTATCTTTACATTTCATGATATGTAGAATCAAATAAGACCAACAAAAAACTTCATATTTCATAATATTTTAGCAAAATGTTCATATTTTAGTGAAAATTTCATACTCCTTCATATTTTTCAACTTTCAAATTCCCGTATTTTTTTTTCAATAAAAGTTCTAGGAATTCATTAAAATATTTCTTGAAATAAATGTATTTATGTAATTTTTGACAGTGTAACGTGGTAGACAAGTGAAAATTCTTCAGTATTCCTTCTGAACAAGATAGATAGATTTTATAAAAGCAAATAATTAGATGAGGAGTCACAGAGTGACAGTGTTAGATGGAGGTTTCTGTCCTAAACTCGATCCCCAGACAAGAACATGAGCCTAGATGAATAAGGAAAAGAATGTTGGAATATTCTATAGTCAGGTACAATAGCTGTCACTCGTTATTGTTACCTGAGAGCAGTCCTTACTTTCTGAACAGATTACAGCATTTAAATATTGGAAAGACTGCTGGTAACTTGAAGCAGTAAAGTAAAGTAATCCCACTAAAGGCCTCAAGAGGTCCTTGGGGTAGTAGGAGGATAAGGCTACCACTTTTTCTGGACAATCGGCACTTGATGTCAGCCCTGCATGACGGCCGCCTGTACCCCCAGAACAAGCGTCTGGTACTCATTTCCATTTAAGTGGTTTGTGAAATTAGTAAAGTTCATGTAGGTAAGGGCATCAAACTATCGAATATAGCATGATACAAGTATGCTGCCTTAACATTGTGTGATGTTGAGCATAATTTTTCATCGTGCAAAACAATTTTGACCAACAGGCCTTATAGTTTACTATCAGAAAATATAGAAAAAAACTTCTGTGTATTACAAACAGAATTGACAATTGGATTGTTCAAAACACAATTAGACAAAGATTATGGACCTGTTAGACCCATTTCATGAAAAAAAAAAATGTTAGAATAATTCTTAACTACATTTCACCATGTTTGAAGTTCAATATTAAATGTAACATTAATTGCAAAGAGAGTACTGAAACAATACCTGGAATCAATTATGGACTAATAACTTTTAATACCTTGTTTCTCCAAATATGACATCCGGAATGTTTTACTTGTATTTTAAATCGTCCAATTTAATGTTATTGTTACACTTGCATCTCCAGGAATTTAATATCTTTATGCAATGTAAAAACAGCAATAATCCAAACTATACCCGTTCTAAACTTTGTTAGTGCTATATTTCATGGAAACCTGCTTGTTTTGGTTACAATTTTTTCTTTCTTGTATATGTTTGGATTTCATAATTAAATATCATTCAGTACATTAATTAATTGCATTATATATAACCTCTCAGTTTTTTATTTATGAAGGTAAAGTGATTCCACTACAGTCTTGGGAGGCCTTTGGGGGTAGTGGCATGTTGAAGCTCCCATCTTTCTAGACAATAGACACGAGATGTCTGCCGGATTGTCGGATCTACCTTATGGCCGCATTTGTGCCCAGAACATGCATCTAGTACTCACTTCCATTAGGATCTGAGACCCCAAGTCCACAATGCCACCAGAAGGTCTGGTCCAGCTAAAAATCTTGACAATATCGAGACTCGAACCCACGACTTTCCTGTTTGTACCACGTTTCCTTATACAACTACACTATGGCGTGATCCATTAAAATTGTTTCAGATCATGAATATATTTTATATTGGGTCAGAATTAATGAAAAAGCTAATTAAAATTGAAATACAGTGAATATCTTGATTTCTTGAGCTATAAATAAGTTATGTTTGTCTCATTTATGTGCTGGTATGTACACTTATAAGTTATAGTGGGCCTATGTATATAAATATATGTAAAAAGTTTAGAAAATAGTAGCTTCATAATATTTTTGCGTTATAATTTTCATATTTTTCATATTTTGTCTTTATGATTTCATATTTTCGTGTAATTTTCTTCATATAATTCCTCGCTCTAATCATCACCATCATTCTTCACCGGTGTGGAAAGCAACGGGAAGCTACCACACCTACACAATTCTCTAGTAAACCTGCAAGCATAGCATGAAAATGCTATGATTGCAGTGAAGGACCTGCCTTCAGGCAGAATTACTATGGATGGATATAAAAATGAATGTGTATACGCTTGACTTATGAACCATACAACAAATATTAATGACAATTTGTACGTACAGTTTTTGAGGTACGGCGAGTGTTTGGTCACTATATTATTCGCTAAAAACCATTAGATGTAGGAGTTCACCTGGAACGAAATTTTAGAAACCCGTCTAACGGTCGCAATTTTCGATGTTTCACAACGTAACCAGTATATGCAATTAAAATAAACCGGGGTTTACCTGACATCCGAAATTGAAAATTGAATCTACAAACCGCCATGTTTGGTTTGACGCAATGTTTACCATTCAACTTAATTAACCATTAATTTTCTTTTTTTAACTTATTCAACTAAAAGTAAATAAATAATAGTTTTAAAAAACTAAAACAACACGCTTTATTAGAAAACCGAACTAAAAAAAGAAAAATGTTTATTTCCAACACGCTTGGGATAAAATTAAAGTGGTCAACAAAAAAATCATCTCCAACACATATGGAATAAAACTAGAGTTATCTACAAAAAATAATTTTACCATCAAAAGCGTGGGGTGCTCTATATCAATTAATATATTTGATAATAAACAGATATTGGTAAAAGTAAATTCTCTAAGAAGAAAATGTAAAAATCATAAAAAGCACCCCACGCTTTTGATGGTAAAATTTTCTTTTTGTTGATAATTCTAGTTTTATTCTAGATGTGTTGGAGATGATTTTTTTGTTGACCACTTTAATTTTATCCCAAGCGTGTTGGAAATTAAAATTATTTTTCATTTTTTAGTTCAGTTTTCTAATAAAGCGTATTGTTTTAGATTTTTAAAACTATTATTTATTTTTTAGTTTTAATATTTTACAGAATAAGATAAACATGTAAATATCTTTAAATTCGATACTATTGTAGTATGAGCTAAAAAAAATACTCTTCTAAAAAAATCCTCCGGGCCGGATTTGAACCAGCGACCTATGGATTACTGAAATTATATACCACTACAGCTCTACCAACTGAGCTCTTACAACGATTGACTGAAAAGTCGACAAGTCCGCAACCTATTATACCAATTTTCATATATTTTGATTTTCTGATGATTCTGGCCAGGATTTTAGAAACAAAATATGAAATTATTGTATTGTCACAGGTCCTTTAGAAGTATACAAAGTTTCAAGTCGATCCAATGTTTCTAAGTGGGTGAAAATCGTGTTCAAATGTTCCGTTACATAGATACAAAGACACTTTTTTTAATTTTCTGATGATTCAGGCCAGAATTTAAAAAAAATGAAATTATTGTATTGTCACGGGACCTTTACATGTATACAAAGTTGCAAGTCGATCCAATGATTTTAAGTGGGTAAAATCGCGTTGAAAAATTCCGTCTCATAGATAGATGGATAGATAGATACAGATCAAGCAAATATAAAGCGTGTAAAAACGTATAGGGCCTATTTAATTTATTTAGGGGTAGCGGCGCACGCCAGTTATTCGCTAGTTGCAGATAAAATCTTGTAATTCACAAGTAGGAATAAAATATCCGTTTAGGTTGGTAAGGACAGTAAAACAATTGACACTTAGAGAAAAAGTGGATAAATAATAAATTAATTTGTAGTGTTAGATAACAAGTGAAAGTGCAAGTTGATGTAAGAATTTACCTTGATGTACGAAGACAGTTGACGTCTGCTAAACAAATGAGACACGACCGTGCACAACCTGGCATTTTATATATAACAAATGCACGTGGTATCAGGAGCCCCGAGGTTTTTTGGCGATTCGTCAATATTGTAGAGTACATGCGTCTCCCTCAAGTTTGACATATGGGGAAATCCTTGCATGTTCTTGGAACCTGGAGGGGTGGCACCATCTTGATTTGCATTTTGTGATGTTAGAATATGGCGATTCTGATTCATCGATGTACTTCAGATTTCAAGGTCACTTTAAAGCTTCCTCTTCAAACTGCACTTTCAAATGTTACGCACCTTCTTCTTTAAGCGACTTCCCAAGAAGTTGTATCCATGAAAATAATTTAAATAAATACTAATTTTATCCAAATAGCAGACCTTTTCCTAGCGTTTGTTGTATATTTATATAAACGCCAGAAAATACAATATGGAAATTAACACGAATAAGACAAAATTCTTAACAATATCAAAAGAACCAGTAAGATGCAAATTAGAAGTGGAAAGAAAAATTATAGAACAAGTGTCAGAATTTAATTATTTAGGTGTATTAATAACAAACACTAAAATTTTAATAAAAAGAAGTAAGGAAACAAGCTGATAAAGCAGCACAAATATCAGTATATATGAAAGATTTAATTTGGTGCAACAAACATATGTCAATATAAAGCAAAATCCGCATATACAAAACGAAAGTTCGACCAGTTATCGTATATGGAGCAGAAACTAGGGCTGACACAACAAAAACTAAACAAATAATAAGTACATGCGAAATGAAAATGTTAACAACTATTCAGGGGAAAACATTATTTGATAAAATACACAACACAGAAAATAGGGACAAATTCCATATTCAAGACATAACCAAATTAATTATAGATAGACGAAAATATTGGAAGGGTCATATAGAAAGAATAGAAAAAAACCGGCTTGCAAAAAGAGTTATGGACGGGAGAAGAACAAGAGGAAGACCAGCCAAATATGGATAGACAGTGGATGCACATCCAATACATCTTCCTCCAAGGAGTGGTTTTGGAAATAAACAGGATGAAAATCCTACAAATTAAGTTTAAGAAGAAGAAGAAGACTAATTTTATCCATCTTTCTTAGTAAACACCGAACACGGCCGTGACAAATATGGTGTAAGGTCCAAATATCGCCCACGTAAGGTAAATTCTACTTGAACTTTCGCCATAGACATATCAGCTGTAAGAATTGCCATAGTATTAAATTTTACACTGTATCGGCCGCGGTGGACCAGTGGTTTTGCTCCTTGCCTCTGGTCCCCAGGTTCGCGGGTTCAAACCCTGCCGGAGTCGATGAATTTTTTTTAGGATGGAAAATTCCAAGAAGCAAGTCCTCCGGGAGGGAAGTTAAGCTGTGGGTCTCGAGTCTGAAGATTTTCAGGCTCGTAAAAATCCTTAAGCCTGAATAAAAAAGGCCTCTAAGCAAAATTTATGGTATTAATAAGCTGTTAGTTTATGCTGATGATGTAGTACTACTGGCCGATAGCGAGGAGATACTAAAGGCCAATACGCACACACTGTTGAGTAACACTAAGAAATTAGGACTGGAAGTAAATATCAGTAAAACTAAATATATGGTCACACGTAGAAATTCAGTATATAATGGAAATGGACAGCTAATGACAAATGAGGGAAATTTTGAGGAAGTGGCTGAATTCAAATACCTAGGAACAATAATCACAAATAGGAATGAGATGCACAAAGAAATTAAACATAGGCTCAATTCTGGAAATGCTTGCTATTATGCATTGCAGAGACTCTTGATGTCCCAACTCCTTTCAAAAAACGTTAAGCTGAAGATATATAAAACTATTATTCTACCAGTTATATTATATGGATGCGAAACATGGACTCTTACTTTAAGGGAGGAAAGGAGATTACGAGTATTTGAGAATAAAGTTCTTAGGAACATTTTTGGACCAAAGAGAGATGAACAGGTGAATGGAGAAGACTACATAACAATGAAGTACATGGTCTTTATAGGAAGCCAGATATAATAAGAACAGTTAAGTCTCGTAGACTGCGATGGGCAGGACATGTTGCACGTATGGGGAATGAAAGACGTGCATGGAAGCTTCTTGTAGGAAAGCCAGAGGGAAAACGCCCAGTTGGTAGACCAAGAATGAGGTGGGAGAGCAACATTAACTATGATTTGAGGGAAGTAGATTATACAGGGAATGATTGGAAAGCATTTAGCTCAGGATAGGGATGTATGGAGAGCTTATGTCCGCGCGGCCATGAATCTTCGGGTTCGATAGTGCCAGTGAGTAAGTAAGTAAGTAAGTAAGTAAGTAAGTAAGTAAGCAAAATTTACCGAATTTTCTCGATCTAGTACTATCTTTGTATTCTAGATGTCAGTATGAGGCGGAACGCTGACCACGGGCCACTCCAATGATATCTATACGAAAACAAGCGTAACTAAATTAGTATGGTTCAATTTCTTCCCTGCAGGGAGAGAGCGCCACCAGGCTGTGTTTTATGGCATTTCTGACTCTCTCTTCTTAAAGGCAATCATTCCTGTGGTTGCCCACGATGTGGAATTTATTTTTTGTTGCTCAGTGTTACATGTATTGCATTATGTATCTATACTTTAATTGATTTCTGAAAATGATTCGTGGATCAGTTTTTATACATAATGGGCGATATTTGGCACGCTTTGTACAAAAGAGAAACATTTGACCTCTTCTAAATGCAAATATTTTATTCTATTTGTATGTTTATATGAAAAACGTTAAACTGAAAATACATAAAACTGTTTTTCTCCCAGTTATATTACTCTATTCTATTGTGTTGTGCCTTAGGACAGGTCCTTCACTGCAATCGTAGCATTTTTTCATGTTATGCTTTGCAGTTTTACTATGGAATTATAAGTGTAGTAGGTTCCACTCCGGTGAAGGATGATGATGATGGCCGCATGGCCCTCGCAGCTACTTGCTATTTGTCTTACAGGTGAAGAAACCCCCTAGAAAATGCATTGAAAATAAGGACTCTTTCTTACTTTAAGGGACGAGAAAAGATTGCGAGCTGTTAAGAGTAAAATTCTTAGGAATATTTTGTAAAAAATGTGAATTTTTTAAATATCTTGGGTCAATAATTACAAGTTTAGGTACCTGTGAGAGAGATGTACAGACTAAAATTGCAATGGCAAAAAATGCAACTAAGACATTACATGGAATAATTTGGAACAAAAATATTACAAAGGAAACTAAAATGAAAATTTATAAGAGCATAATACAGAATATTTTGTCATATGGAGTGAAACTTGGTCTTTGACGGAATTACAAAAGAATAAAATTAGAACAGTTAAATTTGATTATTTTAGAAGAAGCCTCCAAAAAACAAGACAGGATAAAATAAGAAATTAATTCCTTTGGAGAGAAATGAATGTCACCACATCTGTTGTTAAGAGGATTGAAAATCAAACGCTTAAATGGTATGGCCATGTACAAAGAATGGAAAATGAAAGATGGCCAAAAAATATATACCAGTGGTCACCCCGTGGAAGAAATAAACGTGGCAGACCAAGATGGAAATGGAAAACCTACGTCAGAACTATAATGGATGATAGGAATTTGGAAGAGGGAGATTGGAATGATCATGATAAATGGAAACTGAAGACGGCAAAACTATAATTGGGGGAAAGCCGAAGAAGAAGAAGAAGAGAGGAATATGTTTGGACCAAAGAGAGATGAACAGACAAGCGAATGGAGACGAATTATTAACAACTACATGGTCTTTATAGGAAACCAGATATAATAAGAACAGTTAAGTCTCGTAGACTGCGATGGGCAGGACATGTGGTACGAATGGGTGAATGAAAGAGGTGTATGGAAGTTTATTGTAGGCAAACCAGAAGGAAAACGCTCAGTTGGTAGACCAAGAATTACATACCAAAATAACATCAACTATGATTTGAGGGAGTAGGCCTATATTATACAGGGGATGATTGGATACCTACCGGGTTCGATACTGCCAGTGACACAGACAGTTATGTAGGCCTATTTTGAATTTAACATTATGAGAGAATATTGGTAAAACATTGGTGGAATCTATTGCAGTCTACGGAAGTGAGGTATGGACAATCAATAAGTACTGCAATAATAGGGTAATAGCTCTAGAAATGGATTGTTTACGCAGAAGTGCCAGAGTCAAAATTAGAACATGTCACTTACTTACTTACTCACTGGCACTATCGAACCCGTAGGTTCATGGCCGCGCGGACATAAGTTCTCCATACATCCCTATCCTGAGCTAATGTTTTCCAATCATTCCCTGTATAATCTACTTCCCTCAAATCATAGTTAATGTTGTTTCTCCCGCCTCATTCTTGGTCTACCAACTGGGCGTTTTCCCTCTGGCTTTCCTACAAGAAGCTTCCATGCACATCTTTCATTCCCCATACGTGCAACATGTCCTGCCCATCGCAGTCTACGAGACTTAACTGTTCTTATTATATCTGGCTTCCTATAAAGACCATGTAGTTCATTGTTATGTATCTTCTCCATTCACCTGTCTGTTCATCTCTCTTTGGTCCAAAAATTTTCCTAAGAACTTTATTCTCAAATACTCGTAATCTCCTTTCCTCCCTTAAAGTAAGAGTCAATGTTTCGCACCCATATAATATAACTGGTAGAATAATAGTTTTATATATTTTTAGCTTAACGTTTTTTGAAAGGAGTTGGGACATCAAAAGTCTCTGCAATGCATAATAGCATGCATTTCCAGAATTGAGCCTATGTTTAATTTCTTTGTGCGTCTCATTCCTATTTGTGATTATTGCTCCTAGGTATTTGAATTCAGCCACTTCCTCAAAATTTCCCTCATTCGTCATTAGCTGTCCATTTCCATTATATACTGAATTTCTACCTGTGACCACATATTTAGTTTTACTGATATTTACTTCCAAGGAAATTAGAAACATAATGGAAGCAGAAGAAAGCATAATTGAAAGAATTGAGGAGAAGGAATTAAAGTGGTTAGGACATATTTTAAGAATGGAAGATGAGCGATGGCCGAATCAACTATATGAATGGCATCCGAACAGAAAGAAGAAAAGAGGGAGACCAAAGTTAACATGGAAGGAAAACATGAATATAGGAATACAAGCAAGTGGGCTAAGCATTGAAGATGCCCAAGATCGTAGGCTTTGGAGGTTTGGCACGGGAAGACAGCAGCAGCTGTAAAAACCCGAACATAGATAGATAGACATTATGAGAGAACTTGGAATGTAATGTTTGTGTGTAAACATGAATAATAGTCAGTTACGACGGTATGTGTGTCTCTGAACATTCAGCTCGTTAGCAAACATTGAGATAATGTTTAATTTTAAAAACATTTTTCATCTCAAGTCATTGAAATCTCGTCAGATTTCTTGGATTCCTTTCTAGGGTGGAGACAATAAAATTGGAGAGGTGTCTAGAGTAACTTGACAATGTCTTGTGGGTTGCAATGCATACAAGAAATGAAGCAGTAGGCCTTGATAGAAGTTTACGGCTTAGACTAGTCGATTTCACTTGTTCGCTTCAAGTAAATGCGAAAATGCATCTCCAAGTTGACAATAACATTGTGCAACTTTGTATTAACATCTCTTCAATTGTTTTATCTTCACACTAAGCCAGCTGATAATATAGGAATGATATTATTATTATTATTATTATTATTATTATTATTATTAGTAGTAGTAGTAGTAGTAGTAGTAGTAGTAGTAGTAGTAGTATTATTATTACCATTATTATTATTATTATTATTATTATTATTATTATTATTATTATTATTATTATTATTATTATTATTATTATTATTATTATTATTATTATTATTATTATTATTATTATTATTATTATTATTATTATTATTATTATTATTATTATTATTATTATTATTATTATTATTATTTAGCAGGTTTCACAACATCTTCCTGCCCCCAATAAATCTACAGTCATTCTCCTCTACAACTCTGTGTTATCCAATCACTATCGTCCAATTCTTTTTCCCTTACGATGCTCAAAACACAATCAATCCACGTTGTTTTTGGACGTTCTCTTCTTCTTCTTCGTTTTCTTCTACCTGAGCTCCCATTCTAGTATTCTTCTTGCGAATCTGTCTTCTGGCATTCTTTTTACATGACCATACCATTTTAATTGTTTTTTTTTGTGAAATTCTCAATTGAAAACTCAACATTTATCTTCTCTTGAACAACACTGTTTCTTATTTTATTTCTTCTAAAAATTCCAGTTAAACGGCCCCAAAAATCAATTTCTGCAGAATTGCATTGACTTATTTTTTAAATTTTTATTCCGACGTTACTGTACCGTCTATCATTGTACTCCTTAGGGCAGTTTCACCAACAGAGATAACTGTATTACGATAGTTTAAGCTATGCATTATACATGGGGAAAAAATGGCGTAATACAGTTACCTCTGTTGGTGAAACTGGCTCTTAGTGTATTAAAAATGTTTGTCTTTCTTTTATAAACTTACTAGCTATACCCGGTTTGTGCTGCTACGCCTAAATAAATGGAAATTAATGTGATTTTATGATAGTTGAATAAGTAGAAGGAAAAATAATTATAAATTTATATTTTTTAGATACCCCGTGCTGATTACTCGGCGTTGCCCGGGAATCTACTCATCCCGATCTTCTTGGCATAAATGAGCTGAAAAACAAAAATTAATGTACTTCTTATGATTAGTTGAATAAGTGGAATGAAAAAATAATTATAAACGTATATTGTAATTATTCTAAGATTCCCCGTGCTGATTACCCGGTGTTGCCCGGCAATCTACTTATCTCGAATAACTCACCATAACGAATTATATCTTTTAGCTCATTTATGCTAAAAAGATCGAGATAAGTTGAATCCCGGGCAACACCGGGTAATCAGCACGGGGAATCTTACAATAATTACGATATACATTTATAATTATTTTTCATTTTACTTGTTCAATGAATCATAAGAAATACATTAATTTTTGTCTTTTCGCTCATTTATACCAAGAAGATCGGGATGAGTAGATTCCCGAAAAACGCCGGGTAAACAGCACGGGGTATTTAAAAATAATTACGATATAAATTTTCCCTTGTACTTATTTAATTAAACATAGAACACATTAATTTTCGTATTTCAGCTCATTTATGTCAAGAAGGTCGGGATAAGTAGATTCCCGGGCAATGTCGACTAATCAGTACGGGGTATCTAAAAATATACATTTATAATTATTTTTCCTTCTGCTTATTCAACTAAACATAAAAGCACATTAATTTTAATTTATTTAGGCTTAGAAGCTCGCACCGGGTATTAGCTAATATAGGCTAACATAAATATTAATCATTTTTAGGCACACATGTCCGTACACTCTGATAATATACATATTTGTACATTATTGTCGTTTCTAGATAAAACTATCCCTCGGGGTCCTCATCTAGGGGATATGTGGATGGCGACCACAAGGTGCCCAAGCTGTGCAAAACATTGCTTCCACTTACTTGTGTTTTGCTCCTTACTTTTATCTTTAACCGATCTGGTATTTCTTCCTTTCTTCCACTTACTTATACCAGACTCTTTTAACTTTACTATCTAACCTCTCTTGGTTAACTCTTGTTTTATTCGACCCCGACGCTATTAGGGCATCCGAGGGCTAGGGAGTCTTTCCTTTCTTCCATGTCTTCTTTCCTTTATTTTCTTTTCTTCTCCAGAAAAGCCTGGCCAGAGGCTATAAGATGGCAGCTCCATCGCTGGTCTTGCCTTCCTTTGGCCAGCAACCAATCGAAGGGACTATTATTATGCTTTCAAGTCTTATACGAGAATTTTCCGGAAGGATCAAAGTTCAAATGGGATCCCCAAAGCTGTTTATAATTATATACCAAGAGGACGAAGATCACTGGGCCGTCGTATGAAACGCTGGAGGGAAAATTTTCTATAGGATCGTAACAGGCCTTGGCCTAATACTTGGAAGGAAGAAGAAGAAGAAGTTGTATGGTTTTGGGGAATAAACATCCCAAATACATGTTTTGAGTCGATATAAGCAGGCAGTGGTTTCGCGTGGGTTCCTTCACGGTAATAGAGATGTCGGTAGGATTTGAAACAACTCCCGACGTGCCTTGTAAGGGAAGTCATGTTTAATGGCGATGTAATTACCAATAAAATTCTAACAGCACTTCGTCGAGCACCGGAGACAGAATTACATCTGTTTTACATACATTTACATTATTACTTTATTGTAATCAACTCTGTTCACATTAACTCATTCGCTTCAGATTTAAATGCCCAATGCATTTCCCCAGAAACCGGATTTAAGTTACGGTAAATTATATTGTTTATTTTCAGACATTCAAAACAAACAAAATATAACGGTACTTGAGATCTCAATACGGGCGAACGCCAAATCATATTCCTCTACTATTCATAAATATTAACAAATGATTATTCTGCCAAGGAATGTACAAAATATTGCAAAATATAAACAGTAGAGTTAAGCGAGTCTACCCTGTCTTTTGAGATGAATGGGTTAACGCAGAAAAAAACAATACAACTATGGGTTTTAAAAACACATTCGTAAGTAATGGCAACACTGTTATAATATTAAAAAAATATATATTTAGGTTATTTTTGACAACAAAGGGCTTGATATATAGTCTCCTGCCAAGTCATAAAAATAAAAAACAATGGCCTTCTAGGGCGCTCATCCATTTCGGGCAAAGATAATATTAGAAAATAAAGTGGTAAGATATAAATTCCTAGGTTGCGAAATATCATACACAGCGGAAACAGATATAAATAACAAACTAAATAAGTTTAATTATATAACAGGAACACTAAAAAGAACTTTGAAAAATAAAGTCAGAAAAGACTCTACAATGAAATTATACAAGACAATGGCAGTGCCTATTATTACTTATGGATCCGAAACATGGGCAGTGACAACACAACAATTTGCCAGGATACAAGCTGCTGAAATGAGATTCCTCAGACCAATAGCAGGATATCAAAGAACAGACAAAAAACATAACACAGAAATAAGACAACAACTAAAAGTAGAGGAATTAAACTCAACAATAGAGAAATACAGAACAAACTGGAAAGAACACTTGGCAAGGACGGCTGAGAATAGAATACAAAAAGCAGCATACAACTATTCACCACGAGGCAGAAGAAGCTTTGGAAGACCAAGCAAAATATGGAAATAGCAGCAATTTGGAGCCGGAACAGGCTAGTAAATAAGCCGAAACCGCGAAGAAGAAGAAGACGAAGAAGAAGCCAAGTCAACTATACGTTGCTAAATCCTCAGAAGTCGGCGAACTTCATCTGCAGCACCATTTCCGGATATCTCTCTCATCTGATTGATCTATATCAGAGCACCCAAACTTATTTGTATCGCGGTCCAAATGGACGTAACAGGTGGTGCAGGCCATTGGCCTTATTATAGCTGTTGTCGATTATTATTAGATTACCCAGGAAAACATTGGAATATAATAATAATAATAATAATAATAATAATAATAATATCTAAAGTGATATCTCATAACAGATGGTGAATATGATGAAATAAGGTTAGATAATAAAAATTTCAACTCACAATTTGCTCTGACAACTGGGAAAACCAGGAAATAACCTAAGTGAATTTTGGCCAACAGAATACAAGCATGAAGCACAGTATTAATTCCATAATTTCACGCGTTGTTTTTAATAAACAGAGTAAAATTTGACCTCTTTTCAAAGAATTAAAAAATGTGCAGAGAAATATTGAAATGAAATATTTTACTAACCTTTCTGTGTACCTTGCACGCCTACGTGATACAATGTGTTTTAAAACACGAAGTTAGAAAACAAAACAATTGAAATGCTGTCATCATCAAAAAGTATGTGGAATATCAGACGTGTTTATTCTAATATTTGTGGGTGTACAATGGAAGTTAACAAAATATTATAGAATAAATTTGTTTTAAAATCATAATAATAATTGCTGGAACAAGAAATATAAATTTGGAATAAGAATATCAAAAAATACACCCGATTGTTTGCAGATGACCAAATAATAATTGCAAATTCAGAAGATAATCTACAGAAAGGTCTGTATGAACTTAACAAAATTACATAAGAATATGGATTGAAGATATCTACAGAGAAAACAAAAATTATGGCATTACAAGGTGTAGATCCTGTCAGAAGTAAAATTGTACTTGACAATAAAATTTTGGAGCAGGTGAATAATTTTACATATCTAGGATGCAATATCTCATATGAAGAAGAAAAGGATGTAAATGCAAAACTATATAATTTTTTAACAATTTTAGGGTTAATAAATTCTATCTTCAAGCCACAGTTAGTCCAAAAACATTCAAGATTAAAACGTGTATAAAACACTGGCTCTTCCAACTCTTTTGTATGGTAGCGAAGTATGGACGTTGAAACAGAAGGATATACAGAGACTTAGATCTGCTGAAATGAGATACCTTCGGAGGACTGCAGGATACACACTTACTAGATCACAAAAAAAAAATGAAGACATCTTAGAAGAATTGCACATGGAACCTTTTAGAAAACAAAATTTCTGATTGTAAGTCAAGATAGATGCAACATGTTCATCGAATGGAAGATCACAGAATACACAAACAAATGTTAAGATATCAACCTGCAGGAAGAAGAAGACCAGAACGTCCACTCAAAAGACTTCTTGATGGTGTTTCTCTTGAGGCCGAAACAGGTCAACAAATGGCCTAAATTCGTGAATGTACTATGATGATAATAATAATAATGGCACAAGTTGGTATAAACTCAACAACTACAAAGCCTAAATCAGTAGGTTGCCGTAGCTGAGAAAGTATACCAGAATATTTTCAGGCTCGTAAAAGAACCTTAGATAGATAGATAGATCATCGGTTGATTAATGTCTTTGACATCGTCCGATTCCTAATAGCCAATTTTGTCGGTCCATCCAATCTCCTGGTTGTAGATGTTTCTCCTTCATGTATAAACATACTCCCTGACTCCAGGAGGTTTTAGGTCTTCCTCTGCCTCGTCTTCCCTCAGGTTTCGATTCCAAAACACATTTTATTAGCCGATCCTCTTCCATTCGCTGGACATGTCCGTACCATCTTAATTGCTGAGTTTTAATATAATCTAAAATAGTGTCTTCAATCTTCATTTTCTCCCTTATAACTGAGTTCCTAATTTTTTTTTCTTCTTGAAATTCTTGCAGCCCTTCGTATAAAACCCATTTCCGTTGCCAAAAGGTACTTATTTGTTTTTGTTGTTAATAGTCAAAGTTCTGCTCCATAAGTAATGATGCTTTTAATAATTGTATGATATATATTCATTTTATTTTTATTACTTATATTTTTATCCCACAATATTCCATTGAGGCAAGCAATTACAAATTTTCCTTTATTATTTATATTTCTTATTTCCTCTTCATAACTCCCATTTTGTAAAAGATCCTTAAGACTGAATAAATAAGCCTCTAAGAAAAATTTACCGATATCCTACATCCTAGTAAAACCTTAGTTGTACACCAGATGTCTCATTGGGTAGGTATGTTGACCGCATACCATTCATGACATCTATAGCCAAAAAAACGTAAATTAACCAAATTAACTTGATGTGGTAACTCCTATCAAAGGAAAGACACTGATGTCCCATTGTAAATGCTTTGCAATTCAACGTTTTCAGTTTGGATTATGCCTTAGTATGTCATATAAACTACCGTAAAAGGGGCTATTTTTTACATATTTTTGAAGGTTTTTAAGGTCTAACTCGTATGATTTATGCCGAAAGAATTGAATGTATGATTTATTGTACCAATTGAACCTTAGACTACAAATCCCATTTGGTACTGTTCTCATCAAATAAAAACTTAGTAGGATAACAATGAGTTTTGTTTAGGTCTGTTTTGCCCATGTGCTGGGGCTACTTTGACATCACATTTGTTTTCACTATAATTCAAAGTAGACCCACTGTAGGTACTATTTTGACACCAATTTATCTTTTTATAAATATTTTTATTATAAACAACCTCACTACAAATGTTTTATAACTGTAATTTGACAAAATAAACTTAAACTTTTTTTATCAATTCTGACCGCAACAGAACACAGAAATTATATAATTATTGTAGTTAGACAATCAGCAATTAATTAGAAAACCTGAAGTTTTGAAACAACAGTAGAAAATAAAAAAAAAAAACAGATTTTCACATCTCATCTTCACATAGTTCACATTCATGTTGAGAATTGTTGGATCCTCTGTTACACGCACCACAGACCCAGAGCTTGCATCTTACACAACAAATCCAGTCCTTACCCCTGTAAAACCGAAAATCACAATTTTATCCTCGCTGGGAATTCATTGTTGTTGAAAGTGGCACAGATGTGTCTCCAACAATTAACATCCTCTTTTAAAACAACTTAATTATTCGCGCGCCTTCAAGGACATGTCTACACCATTGGATTGTTGTCAAAATAGCGCAAAACACGCAAGAAATTTAAAATGTCAAAGAAGCCCCAATTCTGTCAAAGTTTCCCCTCGCGTCAAAGTATCCCCGTTTTACGGTATCTTTACTGCTTGTTATAAAAGAGTAGTAACAAAAAATAAATAAGTTGGGGAAAAAAAGAAGAAAAGGGGATAAAGGATGTAGTAGCTACTGGATTACGCAAAGCAGTTGTCAGTTGAATGCGGCACATCAACTTGTTATGTAAATAAGACCACTTCCGTGTGTGACTAAGCAATTCAACTGTCTCTCGTCACAGCATCGCATTGTTGCTATTTTCTAACTTTTTCTGCGTCTTGTTCTTATTCTCTATTCAAAATTTACGTGAGGCACTGTTCCGGTTTCACCAATCGCACATAATGTACTTGGTCTTCCTACATGACTCTTTCCTTTCGGGTTGCAAAATAATCTCCTGAGTTCCTAAGTTTAATAAAATATTTTCATTTCCAGAGCAAAGTAATTTCAATTTTGAAAACAATATCAGAAGTGTCAACTGGTTTCAAATTTAACAAATATAACTGAATTTGTAAAATTTTACTGCTGAAGAAAATGATTAAGGCTGCAACTTTATCACGACCATTAATAAAGTTGGTACTATAATTCCTTTGTCTACATTTACAATGACGTAACAGCCTCTCATTTTGTTAGGAGTTACATGAACAAGTTAATTTAGTTGTGCTTATTTTCCCATACATGTCATGAATGGTATGCGGTCAACATACCGACCCATTGAGACATCTAGCGGTAACTAAGATATTACTAGGATGATGAGGTTGGTAAATTTTGCTTAGAGGCCTCTTTATTCAGGTCTAAGAATCTTTTATGAGCCTGAAAATCTTCAGACTCGGGACACACGGCTTAAAGACCCTCCCGGAAGACTTGCTCCTTGGATTTTTCCATCAAAAAAAAGTCCATGACCCGGGCCGATTTTTACCCGCGATCCTCGGGACAAGAGGCAAGGAACATGACTACTAATCCACTTCGGCCGACAAAACTGTTTTGTAAATTCATAAAATGGTATCTGTTCTGACATTTATTTTTGTAATATCCTTTCAGTGGTGCCTATGGGTTGTTAGTATTTATCGATTTAATTGTCAGAATATTTTGAGATAACTTAGACAGAATTTTATACAGTAATAATAAAAACGAACAATAACTAGGGTAGCAAAAATTAAAACTTAAAACAATAGTTTTGTTTGGAAACGAAACATGCACATTATCACAAGTAATGCCACGAGTGATTTCCAAATTATCGATAAATTCACGACTCACGAAGTGAGGAGTGAACTTATCTAGAGAATTTGGAAATCAAGAGTGGCATTTGTTAGGACTATTTAACGAATAAAATTAAGCTGTTTACTCACAAATCATTATTTAACTATAGTTATTTTAAAATATTTATATATTTAATGTAAACGGCGATGTTTGAAACAAATGAGAAACGATAGGTACGCTTCTACTGCTTCTTTTGTTTATCACTGCAACCGGATCATACTATTTATTGCCAAAGGAACGCAATATTGTAAGAATGCTCTCTAGTGGAGAAAAAATGAAACACATCAAACTGTATATTAATTCATTTCTGATGTCGTATGATGTAAATATGACAATTATATTTTTCTGGATTGTTACCTGGGAAAAAATACATTTAAGAAAGTGGAAACAGTGGTTTATTTTTTCGGTGGTATAATCAATTGCTACAAATGTTTTTATATTAACTTCCGCATGCGGCATGTTTTGGCATTCATGCACTATAGGCCTATATACAATCTGGTAGACTTTTTTCTCATACGCTCAGTCACTGCAAAATAAGGTCAGACCTGTTCAGAATATTAAAAAGAAGGAGCTTTCTTTAATATGGTAATTATAACACTGATAAATATTTCGTGAAACACGACTCTGATTGGTTGTAAAACAGATATCATTGAAACGTGATTGGTCATTGACTCCCATTTGGGGCATGAGTTAAATAGTCAATGTAAATATATGTATATATTAAATACATGGAAAATACAAATATTGAGCGAGATAAATGGAGCAGTACAGGGACAAGGTAATTATAACAAACCAGGATTCGAAAGAATTATATAGGGATTTAGATGTGGTAGGAGATATTAGAAGAAAGAGACTGGAATGGCTAGGACATGTGTTGCGGATGGAGCAGGAAAGATTTTAGAAAGGAAACAGGAAAGAAGAAGAAAGATTGAAAAACAGAAACTAAGATAAAATATTTAGTCAATATATAGTCTATAAAATGACAGCTTTGCTGTTGAAACATGTTGACTCTTTTAATTGGTGAAATGTGTACATTAACTAGATATTTTACGATTTTATCACCAAGAACATCATTAATTTATCATCATCATCATCATCCTGCCAGGTATTAATCCTAGAAGAACTGTTACGGCCTGAGAAAGCGGTTTTCGTGCCATCTTTTCATAGGTCGACCAAGTGACCGTTTCCCATTTGGACAGTAGTTCATTATTGCCTTGGGGATCCTGGATCTAGCCATTCTTGAGACATGTTCCTTCCAGTTTAGCTGATATCTGGAGATGTAGTCCAGTATTGGTGACACATTAAGTTCTTGAAGGATTTCTACATTTTTCTTTCGATCCCATTTGGTGTAGCCAGCTGTTCGGCGCATACATCTCATCTCACAAGCTGTTGGTCTGCTTTCATCTCTCGTCCTTATAGTCCACGCTTCACTGCCATAACATAGGACTGGTCGAGCCATTAATCGATAAAGACGAGTACGAGTTGATTTTTGCACTAATGAAGGTTTAAAACTCTATTAATGATTCCCATTGATTTGTTGAATTTCACAATTTTCTCTGGTAAATCCAAATTTTCAACAAAAGAGAGTTTATATCCTAAATAAGTAAACGCATTAACTCTCTAAAATTTTGTTATTTAAAGAAATTTTTCTTGGTATTGGGGATTTTCCACAAAAGGCCATTATTTTAGTTTTATTGGTAGATATTTACATTGACTATTTAACTCATGCCCCAAATGGGACTCAATGGCCAATCACATTTCAATGATTTCCGTTTTACAACCAATCAGAGTCGTGTTTCACGAAATAGTTATCAGTGTTGTAATTACCATATTAAAGAAGGCTCCTACTTTTTAATATTCTGAACAGGTCTGAGCATTATTTTGCAGTGACTGAGCCCACGAGAAATACAGCTACCAGATTGTATATATAGTGCATGAATGTCATCACATTCCGCATGCGGGAGTTAATATAAAAACATTTGTAGCAATTTATTATACCACCAAAAAAAGAAACCACTGTTTGCACTTTCTTAAATGTATTTTTTCCCAGGTAACAATCCAGAAAAATATAATTGTCATATTTACATCATACGACATCAGAAATGAATTAATATACAGTTTGATGTGTTTCATTTTTTCTCCACTAGAGTGCATTCTTACGATATTGCGTTCCTTTGGCAATAAATACCCGTAGTATGATCTAGTTGCAGTGATAAACAAAAGAAGCAGATGAAGCGTACCTATCGTTTCTCATTTGTTTTCAAACATCGCCGTTTACATTAAATATATAAATATTTTAAAATAACTATATTTAAATAATGATTTGTGAGTAAACAGCTTAATTTTATTCGTTAAATAGTCCTAACAAATGCCACTCTTGATTTCCAAATTCTATAGATAAATTGGGAATCACTCGTGGCATCACTTATGAATATTTCTGGGCTGTCAAATTTAAATTATCATTAATTTACAAAAAATAAATAAAAAAATAAATAATATGGTTAGATAAGATTGAGGAAGGTAAAAAGATGGAGAGAGAAAGCTAGTAATAGAGAAGAATGGGCAGTTGTTATGAAGAAGGCCAAGGTTCTTAGACGAACGTAGAGCCAAAGGAAAAAGAAGAAGATAATAATAAATAGGTTTATTTGTTCTAAAATATGATTTTTCCCTCAAGGATGACGTTTAATAAATCATTAAAATAAAATGTATTACTGTGAAAGAGTTAATAAACATACGCTAGCAGCTCTAGTGGAATCCTTTCTCCATTATAAGATATGTGTGGATAACAATCCTGCCAATAACTGGTTTGTCAAGATACATTTCTCGTCTTTTAAACTTGACGGTATCCCGCACTCGGGTATTCGTGTATCTCGGCTGCGGCTACTGCGAAAAACACTTGTTCAACTTTACATTTGCCATCTCTACAAGAATCCCAACAACAACTGGTTTATAAAATATAATGCGAATATATTGTTTACACGACACTATTTCATACTCATGGTTTCCCTATAAATGTAAAAAAATCTAACATTTGTAATAATTTGTACAATAATCGCGTATTCATATTAAACTGAAGGACAACACGCACACACTACTGAGTAACACTAAGAAATTGGGACTGGAAGTAAATATCAACAAAACTAAATATATGGCCACACGTAGAAATACATTATATAATGGAAATGGATAGCTAATGACAAATGAGGGAAATTTTGAGGAAGTGGCTGAATTCAAATACCTAGGAACAATAATCACAAACAGGAATGAGATGCACAAAGAAATTAAACATAGGCTCAAATGCGTGCTATTATGCATTGCAGAGACTCTTGATGTCCCTACTCCTTTCAAAAAACGTTAAGCTGAAAATATATAAAACTATTATTCTACCAGTTATATTATATGGATGCGAAACATGGACTCTTACTTTAAGGGAGTAAAGGAGATTACGAGTATTTGAGAATAAAGTTCTTAGGAAAATTTTTGGACCAAAGAGAGATGAACAGACAAGTGAATGGAGAAGATTACATAACAATGAACTACATGGTCTTTATAGGAAGCCAGATATAATAAGAACAGTTAAGTCTCGTAGACTGCGATGGGTAGGACATGTTGCACGTATGGGGAATGAAAGACTTGCATGGAAGCTTCTTGTAGGAAAGCCAGAGGGAAAACGCCCAGTTCGTAGACCAAGAATGAGGTTGGAGAATAACATTAACTATGATTTGAGGAAGTAGATTATACAGGGAATGATTGGAAAGCATTAGTTCTGGATAGGGATGTATGGAGAGTTTATGTCCGCGCGGCCGTGAACCTACGGATTCGATAGTGCCAGTGAGTAAGTAAATAACCGTCATGTTCCTTCATAGTCAGGTTTTACGTATATTCCTGGAGGACGAAGATCGGTAGGAAGACCGAGAAAGCGTTGGGCTGAACAGATGTGAGATCGGAACTGGCAAGACGAAATACGTGAAGGTTGATGATGATGATGCAAGTGAAGAAGAAAGTTGTTGCGAAGGATGATTTGCATGTAGGTCAGTGATATCAGATATAACTTCGCCAAAATATGACGTGTTGAGGAGAGCACTTGTTGGTACAACTGTTCCTCACGCTTGTCGACATTGAGGATCGGTCATCGCTCCAACCTCGCACGTGTGTCTATGTGGCAAAGTACAGCCAACCATCGCCTTATCAACGGTACATGTAGCAAGTTGTTGATAGCACTCGGGTACATTACCCTATTCAACAAACACAGGTACAAACTACTTTGTAGAAATTTACTCAAGTCTCTCAAAATATCTCGCCTTAGTGTATGCACTCATGTCTTCTTTAGCATCTTCAAACTTTTTGTATTCTATGCGATACATTATAGCTAATGACAAATGAGGGAAATTTTGAGGAAGTGGCTGAATTCAAATACCTAGGAACAATAATCACAAATACGAATGAGATGCACAAAGAAATTAAACATAGGCCCAATTCTGGAAGTGCGTGCTATTATGCATTGCAGAGACTCTTGATGTCCCAACTCCTTTCAAAAAACGTTAAACTGAAAATATATAAAACTATTATTCTACCAGTTATATTATATGGGTGCGAAACATGGACTCTTACTTTAAGGGAGGAAAGGAGATTACGAGTATTTGAGAATAAAGTTCTTAGGAAATTTTTTGGACCAAAGAGAGATGAACAGACAGGTGAATGGAGAAGACTACATAACAATGAACTACATGGTCTTTATAGGAAGCCAGATATAATGAGAATAGTTAAGCCTCGTAGACTGCGATGGGCAGGGAATGTGGCACGAATGGGGAATGAAAGACGTGCATGGAAGCTTCTTGTAGGAAAACCAGAGGGAAAACGCCCAGTTGGTAGACCAAGAATGAGGTGGGAGAATAACATTAACTATGATTTGAGGGAAGTAGATTATACAGGGAATGATTGGAAACCATTAGCTCAGGATAGGGATGTATGGAGAGCTTATGTCCGCGCGGCCATGAACCTAAGGGTTCGATAGTGCCAGTGAGTTAGTTAGTTAGTTATGTGATATTTGAGGGATTTATTTATTTTTTCTCGCTCTGAAAATTCGGTGGGATCGATTTTATCACGGCGTTACATTACTGTACTTCATCGTCAAAATTTTATTTAATTCTGACAGTTAATGTTAGATGTCAGCACTGTAAAAACGTAAAATAATAATAATAATCGTCATCACCATCGGGTAACATGGCAGCTGCCGCCGTCTTCCGAAAACCAAACGCCATTCCTCTCTGTCCATCCATTGATCTTCCTCCAATCCTCTGATAATAATCATAACCGCTTGCACATTTTTTATTCAGGTTTTCTTTGGTATTCCTCTCTTCCTCCTATCCATTAGGATCCATTCAATAATAAGTTTAAGCAATCTTTGCTCTGGCATTCTTTTGACATGACCATACCACTGCAATCTTTTCTTTTCTATAATGTCTATGATGTCCGGCTCCTCTTGTACACCCATAATTTCCCTTATTTCTTTATTAATAAAGTAAAGTGATCCCACTACAGGCCTCAGGAGGCCCTTGGGGTAGCAGGAGGTTAAGGCTCCCACTTTTTCTAGACAATCGGCACTTTATGTCAGCCGGGTTGTCAGCCCTGCGTGACGGCCGCCTTTACCCCCAGAACAAGCGTCTGGTACTCATTTACGTTAGAGGCTGAGTCGACCCCAGGGCCATAGTGCCGCCAGAAATAATAATAATAATAGACCTAATCATCATCATGCGGTATCATGACAGCTGCCCCCGTCTTCCGGACACCAAACGCCATTCCTCTCTGTCCATCCATCCATCTTCCTCCAATCCTCTGATAATCATAGTCACTTGCACACCTTCTATCCAGGTTTTCTTTGGTCTCTTCCTCTCTTCCTCCTATCGATTAGGATCCATTCCCTATTAAGTTCAGGCAATCTTTGCTCGAGTATTCTTTTGACATGGCCATACCACTGTAATCGTTTCTTTTGTATAATGTCTATTAGTCCGGCTCCTCATAATTTCCCTTATTTCTTTATTTCATAGGCCTAATAATAATAATAATAATAATAATAATAATAATAATAATAATAATAGTGATAATAATAATAACAATAAAGTAAAGTAAAGTGATCCCACAACAGGCCTGGAGGCCCTTGGGGTAGTAGGCTAGGAGGTTAAGGCTCCCACGTTTTATAGACAATCGACACTGTATGTCAGCCGGGTTGTCAGCCCTGCGTAACGGCCGCCTTTACCCCAGAACAAACGTCTGGTACTCATTTCCGTCAGAGGCTGAGTCGACCCCAGGGCCATAGTGCCGCCAGAGTGTTTGGGTCAGTTTAAAAATCCTGACCCCAACGGGACTTGAACCCTCGACCCTCCAGCTTGTAGTTCAGTGCCTTAACCACTACGCTACGGCGCGCCTCCATAATAATAACAATAATAATAATAATCAATTGAATTGGCGTTTACTTGATGGAAATCCATAATTTTTGTAAATTAAATAAAAATAAAACAAATTTTTATGTGATTTTCATATTTATTAAAATATAAATTAGTTACAGCTGTTTCGGTACTTTGTACCTTTTGCAGACATGATAACAAATGAATGAATTTTGTTATTATAGTACATAACAACTGTAACTATGCAACAATTTTTTTTATTAAAAATCAATTTATTAATAATGATCATCTTAAACAAACAAAATAATAATAGTAATAATAATAATAATAATAATAATAATAAATTATGCAAATTGAAAAAAAAAACATATGAGGAAAAATAGAAGAAAAACGTTTGAAATGGTATGGACACCTCATAAGAATGGAAGAAGAGAGAATACCAAAGAAGCCCCTTAATTGTAAAGCTAATGGAAGAAGTGGAAGAGGCAGACCTAGAGAACGATGGATGGATGGATGGATGGAGTGAAGAGAAGTATGGAAGTTAGAGATTTGAGGGAAGAAGATGCTTTAGACAGGAACCTCTGGCGACAAATCACGTTGGGTTGAAGGAAGAACTCTGTATTGTGGAATATTTCTAAAAAAATAATAATAAATCAAGCGAGTTGGCTAAGGCCATAGAGTTTTAAGCTTCTAAATAATACATAGGGTCTTCATTTCCATAAAATCAAAATGAATAAAATATTAGCTCCATTCAAATCATTTCATTCGAGATAGAACAGATTTTAAAAAACGTGTAAATAATTTAAGAAGACAAATATCATGATTGAGAATTGCAAATGAATGGAATTACGCAGCGAGAATGTATTTGTCCTTGTTAAGACACAGAAATCTCATTAGAACAATGGATGTTCTTTCAAAACTTATAACGTGTTATTTTGTATTCAAGGACGATGTTGTTTCGGCGTCAAGCAGTCTTGTAGCACTTGGATCCTTCTCCCAGCTCTTGCAAGTTCTTTACAAAAATGAACATATGTCCTTAAAAAGAAAGTGCACATCTAGGAAAACTTGTTAATATTCTGGCGGCTGTGGAGGGATATTGCTGATAAATATGGCTCGCAAATTGAGGTCCTATAAGAGACCTTTAAAAAGACCTAAAGATATCCCAGAAAAGACCTAAAAACTAGAAAAAAGGACATAAAAAGTTTTACTGTTGCTAACGAGTGGATAAAGACAACCCTGCTGCCCTCTTCTCGAGGTAATTGTCACAAAGTGGCAACTTCTTATAAAATTTAGGTCGAAATACAATAGTTTAGGCGGTCAATAGGCTGGTGGATAAAAATAACGGGGTATTTTCTGAGGGTTTAATTATTTCTCACAGAAAATAAAGCGTTTGGAATATGAAGAGTATTTAGAAAGTGAAAACTAATGTTTTTTTTAAAGAAGTTGGAATTGATACTAAAACCTGCAGATTCTTGAATTATACAAATTTTATACCTGTAGCCAAAAGAAGGTAAAGTTGCAAAAAAGCCGTTAAGGCCAAAAAGAAAAAAAAAAGGTTAAACTTTTCACTGCTGAGATATTTCCAACCTTTAAAACCCTCCTTGCTCAATGCAGGGAAAAAGTTTATTTAGGTTCCTAGGAGATGGCAGTATATGCCTGCTTAGTTTGAAAGCAATGCAATACGTATTATATAACTAGCAGGCGTTTGGAGTTGAGAATGGATATACACACCCATAGCACAGCAAGCATTTTCTTTGCCAACGGATATACCCGATCGTAGCAGTGTAAAGGTTAAAATAACCAATAAGCCAAAAAAGGACAAAAAAGGAAGGATAAAACCTACCATTTTCTGGCCTACAATGATCCAAAAATATATATATATATCCATCCATAGTAATTCTGCCCGAAGGCAGGTCTTTCACTGCAATCATGACATTTTCATGCTATGCTTTGCGGTTTTACTAGGGAATTATAGGTGTGGTAGCTTCCCATTGCTTTCCACACCGGTGAAGGATGATGATAATGATGAAGAGGCCCGATGATTTTCGAGGACCGTTGGGCCCTAAGCTTCCTGACAATTGCCTTACAGGTAAGAAAAAAACCGAAAAAAACTCACCCAGGAGCCTGTTCCGACCGGGAATCAAATCCGGGCCCGTTGCCTGACAAGGCAGCACGCTACCTCGAGACCACAGCGGTGGACATATATATATCTATCCATAGTAATTCTGCCCGAAGGCAGGTCCTTCACTGCAATCATATCATTTTCATGCTATGCTTGCAGCTTTACTAGGGAATTGTAGGTGTGGTAGCTTCCCGTTGCTTTCCACACCGGTGAAGGATGATGATAATGATAAGGATGATGATGGTGATGATGGCCATATGATTTCGGGGACCGTTTGGGCCTTAAAGTTTTCCTGACATTTGTCTTACAGGTGAGGAAAAACCCCGATAAAACCTCACCCAGAAAAACTGCCCCAACCGTCCCGCTGCGTGACAAGGTAGCACGCTACCTCGAGACCAGAGCAGTGGACTATATATATATATATATATATTTGTCATTGTCATTTACGGATCCTTGATGATATGTGTAAATTGTTATCAAAAATATTATCATAATAATAATAATCAATATCTTTATTATTTCGGAATTCGCTAAATATGACAATAAATAATTCTTAAGCTGGCGTTCGAATGGAAACCAGACGGAAGGGAGAGGAAAAAGGGAAGATTGAGAAAGCATGGATAGGAGATGTTTCTGATGTCAAGAAGGAAAAACGATTACAAGAGGTGGATTGGATTGGCAGTATAAATTAACATTAAAATAATTTTGTGCATCGACGTATGCAAATTGCATTGTAAAACCTGTTTAATAATAGAGAAAATGTTTTCATGTTGATATTTTGAAGAGATTACCTCAAGCGGATACGTGTACCTGACCTCTGACATCTAGGAAGCTATGAGATCCGGTAAACTACCTGCTATACATGATAATGAGGACCGCACAGTGTGCAATCTGATCATCATCCCAACACCTCAAGATGAGGAGCAGATTAACAGCTTCACACACACAAAACTAACTCAATGGCACTATGGAAGCCGTAGGTTCATGGTCGCGCGGACATAAGCTCTCCATACATCCCTAAGCTGAGCTAATGTTTTCCAATCTCTCTGTATAACGCAGCTCTACAAAAGAAGTAGTTGCCCTGGATATCTCGGCGAATTTCTTTGTTTTCAAGTGCGCAGTTTACGAATGTATTCATGATAGTGCTGAATGTGCTCTAGTTTTTATGATTTTTGCGTATCTTATATCTTAAACAGTAAACGGCTTGTTAATAATAAAATGTGTGTTTCCAGTCATGATTTGATTTCTGCGCATTTTTTTCGCGTATACAAACATCACGTGATCCCCACTCTCACACCCCTCACTCCACACTTCGGCCGTGATCTCAGTTGTTTGACAGAATTAAATTACTCACGACGTGCATTTGGATGTGATAAAACAATTCGTCAAAGCGTTGGACAAGGAAAGAAAATGTTTCAAATACATTTGTAGAAAATTTCCTAAGCTCAGTTTGTAAAAGTTAAAAGGCGGAATATTTGATGGTCCTAAAATTCGACAATTGATGAAAGATGTAAATTTTATCAAAGTTATGACAGTTCCGGAAAGTGAAGCTTGGAAGGGTTTTGTATTGGTGGTAGAAAATTTCCTAGATAACTATAAAGCACCAAATTATAAAGAAATTGTGCAAAACATGTTGATAAGCTTCAAGATTCTGGGAGCAAATATGAATATAAAGTTACACTTTCTCCACAGTCACCTGGATAGATTTCCAGATAATTTAGGAAATTATAGCGACGAACAGGGAGTGCACTTTCACTAGGATCTAAAAGTAATGGAGGAAAGTTATCAGGGTAGATGGGACCGTCACATGAAGGCAGATTACTGCTGGTCTTTAAAAAGAGATTGTCCCCTAAAACATTATAGAAGAAAATCTTATATAATGCATTTCACTGAAGTATAACATGGGGTTTCGCTATTTTTCTTTCTATTTACGTCAGTGCATACTAATTTGTTTAAAAAGAATCGACATTATAAATATATCTGTTATATTTTTTATATTTTCCGACTTTTGTAGTGTAAAATTAAAATAAAGATTTTAAAAAAACCAGAGCAAATCTTCCAAAATCATTGATAGTTTCATGAATTGTGAGCATAAATATATCCGAAATTAATCTTATATCAAGGGCAACAAAACCACTGTTGACCAGTAAACCTACTTCCCTCAAATCATGGTATGTGTTGTTCTACCACCTCACTCTTGGTCTACCAACCTGGCGGAATTGATTTAAATAAGTCCTTATAAAGAAATCTCAAAGGAACTAGAAAGGAGACACTTTTAACATTTTATAAAACAATGGCGGTTCCAACACTACTGTATGGATCGGAACACTGGGTCTTAACCAAAAACCAGGAACGAAGAATAGAAACGTCAGAAATGAGGTTTCTGAGGAGTGTGGCTGGATGTACAATAACAGATCGAAAACGAAATGAAAATATACGAAGAAAATTAAATGTATTCAAACTATTGATAGAATTGCACAATACAGAGATGAATGGATGGACCACATGAATAGAATAGATAACAATAGAATTCCGAAACAGATTCTTCATTACAAACCACTAGGACGAAGAAATGTTGGAAGACCCAGTGAAAGATGGACAGGCCAATTCTACCATGAGATCGGAAATGACCAGCAGGTCTAATCCTTGATGCTGATGATGATGAAGTTCATATATAAAGTTTTGAACCAAAGAGAGATGAACAGACTCGTGTATTGAGAAGACCACTTCATCTTTATGGGAAACCAGATGTAACATGAGTAGTTAAGACTTGTAGATAGCGAAGCGTTGGACATGTGGCATGAATTAAGAATCTGGAGCTAATGACAAATGAGGGAAATTTTGAGGAAGTGGCAGAATTCAAATACCTAGGAACAATAATCACAAACAGGAATGAGATGCACAAAGAAATTAAACATAGGCTCAATTCTGGAAATGCGTGCTATTATGCATTACAGAGACTGTTGACATCCCAACTCCTTTCAAAAAACGTTAAACTGAAAAATATATAAAACTATTATTCTACCAGTTATATTATATGGATGCGAAACATGGACTCTTACTTTAAGGCAGGAAAGAAGATTACGAATATTTGAGAATAAAGTACTTAGGAAAACTTTTCGACGAAAGAGAGATGAACAGACAGGTGAATGAAGAAGACTACATAACAATGAATTACATGGTCTTTATAGGAAGCAAGATATAATGAGAACAGTTAAATCTCGTAGACTGCGATTGGCAGGGCATGTGGCACGAATGGGGGAATGAAAGACGTGCATGGAAGCTTCTTGTAGGAAAGACAGAAGGAAAACGCCTAGTTGGCAGACCGAGAATGAGGTGGGAGAATAACATTAACTATGATTTGAGGGAAGTAGATTATACATGGAATGATTGGAAAACATTGGCTCAGGATAGGGATGTATGGATAACTTTATATATATATATATATGTTCGCCCGGCCATGAACCTACGGGTTCGATAGTGCCAGTGAATAAGTAAGTATATGAAAACCGGAGGAAAACAACGAGTAGGTAGACAATGAATGAGATGGGAGAATAATATTATACGTGATTTGAGGGCTGTCAAATTTAAGGGAATGATTGGAAAATATTAACTCGGAATATGGAGAGCTTATGTCTGTGTGGCCATGAACCTTTGGGTTCCATGCTAGTGAGTTATTCAGTATACCAAATATATTTTAATGTTTTATTTCTATATTTGTGTGATTGTTTACAATTTATGGCAATACGTGATGTCCATAGAATAGCGAGAAGAGAATTAACTGTTACTTCAACAGAGGCACGTCTGAGAAATGTGTTTGGATACGTGGTTGTCAAATAGATACAGTATCTGTATCTGCAAGATCGCTGTTTGACAGCTGTTTAAATACAAGAACCTTGAGGCTAACAATGTAAACATCCGAGCAGCGTTCTCTAACATGTAGTACAAGATGTAACTGTTAAGTGACAGCCTGGGTCACACACCATTGCCGGCTCTGGTTATAACCACAATTAGATTTCATTGCCGATACAACTTCCTAGCTTTCAAATTCACATAATAAAAGTTATTTAAATCGGTTTATGTCTAAAGGTACGTACACATATGCGCGCGGCGCGTGTTATGTTCGTTGAAATGATTAATTTCAACGAACCTCCTGCGATCCATAGGAAACCCACAAACCTTCAGTAGACATTTTGCAGAGCAGGTGTAACCAACCATGTCTTATTACTTATTACATCTTTTTTTATACTTTTTCAAATATTATATCATTAAAGGAATTTAAAAAAATATATGATTTGTATATATATTATTGATTTCGTACATCTCAGTGATGGATAAATCATATTTGAAGAGAAAAATTGTTCTCTTCAAATATGATTTATCCATCACTGAGATGTACGAAATCAATAATAAAAACTTGGAAAAAGCCGTACTGGCTGTAATGTATAATTCCCAAATATGTCTTCTTAATAAAGGAGCCGCCATTTGCAAGATAGAAGCATGGCTTCACAGCATTTGGTGGATGGGAATTACAATGTATATAGAGAAGGATTTGCGTTTAGATCGGTACTTGCTCAGGTAGCTCAGTTGGTAGAGCACTTGGTCTAGAGAACCAAGGGTCCCGGGTTCAAGTCCCGGTCTGAGCGTATTATTTTTTCTCTTCAAATATGTATATATATGTTTAAAATTATTAAGAATCTATCTCACCATAACATGGCCTTAATTTTTAATAAAGATGTACATGATTATTATACTAGAGGTTGTACTTTATTGCACAAAGATACTAGTTTCTAAAAAAAAAAAAAGGTATAAAAGGGATTCGTTATGCATTAATCAACCATTAAAATAACTACTTACCTATTGAATATCAACATTTCACGAATGTTAAACATTTTTCTAATTGTATTAAAAAATATTTTTTCTCATTGCTTTCTTAGTTAATTTTGTTAATTTTATTATTATTAATATTATCCTGTTTAAATATTGTATTTATATGTGTATATATATTGTGCATCTATAGTAGTTTGTATTACTTAAACTTATGCCTGAATTTGTTTTCTTATTTTTATTGTTAATTGTTTTATGGCCATTATTTTTTGTATATTGTCCCTTAACATGAGCAATCTTGCTCTTTGGAGTCTTTGAAGAGATAAATAAATAATTAGTAATAAATGTGTTTATATATTGTATTGTTTTGTGATACTTCATACGTAATATTATGAAATGAACGTCTTAAATAAATAATGTTTTCTAAATAATTCTAATTTATTCATACAATTACAGTACACACGAAAAAAACACATAACATTGAAAAAAAAAAACAGGCATCTCCTTTCAATGATTTTTTTAAATGATCCTTATGTTGAGGATCCCACAATAATTGCTTGCTTCTATAAATATCAATAAGTTTTACCATGTTTTCCTCTGACCACTCCATACTCAAATAATAGGTGCGCACCGAAAACAACGAACCTCTACCCGTCCAAATTTAAACAGCGAACCATCAAAGTGTTCGTGGAAAAAAAACCGACAATGAGTGGATCGTGGTGCGAGACGCGCGCGCACATTAAAACCCCGTCCAAATCTGAAGAACATGGTGCGCGCGCGGCGCGCAAGTGTGTACGTACCTTAAGATGGTGAGTTAAGCTACTGAAACGTGGTAGAGTATGAACTAAGAGCTTGTAACATGAATAATCTATCTGATGTAGATTGTGATTCCGGTCGTGGCGAGTTTATCTTGACATGTGAATCTAATCACAGCAGTAGTCCATCATGATTGAAATAGTGCAGCCCGTTTTCAATAAAGCTCTGTAAAATGCCGACTTATTTCTCGGAAATAGAATCAGCACGAACGTTATTCTAATTTTTACGAACGATCAAACAAGTCGTTATATCGTGACGGTACTTCAAACCTAGTCCCGCGGAGTCGTTCAGCGGGAGGTAAATCAGGTCCACTTGTTCTCTCTTAAACAACTTTATCTTTTCTATTCAATTAATTGTGTGTATCTAATACTTTTGTTAGCAATTAAAAATATTTATTTTACAAATGAGAAATCTCCTCAATACAGAGGTTTGTCTCCAGTGGAACAATATCAAAACATATAAATAATAGTTTAAAAAAACTAAAACAACACGCTTTATTAGAGAAAAAACTCCTGGCGCGACAGGCCTACAAGGCCCTTAGCCTACCAGCCGGCTGCTGGCCTCACATCCACATGTGTCAATCACAGAGGTAGATGATAATCAGCCAGTGTATGGCTGACATGTGGTCAGCACGTCGAGTCCCCCAGCCGTTATAGCTGGTTTTCTCAACCTGGAGCCGCTACTTATTGTAGCTACCCAAATGCATCACGATGCTGAGTGGGCACCGGTTCCATACTGGCCGAAATACCATCAGAAAATTTCTTCCCCCATGGAGACTCGAACCAGCGCAAGTCCCGTAGCTCTGCGCCAAGGCTTCCTGCCTTAACCACTCGGCTACCGCGCGGGACTGTTTTATTAGAGAACCGAACTAAAAAATAAAATAATTTTAATTTCCAACACGCTTGGGATAAAAATACAGTGGTCAACAAAAAAATCATCTCCAATACATCTAGAATAAAACTAGAGTTATCTACAAAAAGAAATTACCATCAAAAGCGTGGGGTGTTCTATATCAATTAATATGTTTGATAATAAACACATATTGGTAAAAGTAAAGTCTCTAAGAAGAAAATGTTAAAATCATAAAAAGCACCCCACGCTTTGATGGTAAAATGATTTTCTTTTTGTTGATAACTCTAGTTTTATTCTATATGTGTTGGAGATATTTTTTTTTTGTTGACCACTTTAATTTTATCCCAAGCGTGTTGGAAATTAAAATTCTTTTTCATTTTTTAGTTCGGTTTTCTAATAAAGCGTGATGTTTTAGTTTTTTAAAACTATTATTTATTTTTTATTCTTTAGTTTTAATATTTTACAGAATAAGATAAAAATGTAAATATATTTAAATTCGATACTATTGTAGTATGCGCTAAAAGTAATACTCTTCTAAAAAAACCTCCCAGCCGGATTTGAAAACCAGCGACCTACGGATTACTGAAATTATATACCACTAGAGTTCACCGCTCTATCAACAGAGCTCTTACAACGATTGACTAAAAAGTCGACAAGTCCGCAACCTATTATACCAGTTTTAATTTTTTGATTTTCTGCTGACTGCTGCGCCAACAATTTAGAAATGTAAATATGCAATTATTGCCCTTATTATCCAACGGCGGTACTTTACCAAGTATACTAAAGTTTCAAGTCGATCCAATGTTTCTAAGTGGATGAAAATCGTGTTCAAAGATTCCGTTACATACATACAAAGACACTTCTCTTGATTTTCTACTGATTCTGGCCATGATTTTAGAAAAAAAAAGAAATTATTGTATTGTCACGGGTCCTTTACAAGTATACATAGTTTCAAGTCGATCCAATGATTTTAAGTGGTTGAAAATCGTGTTCAAAGATTCCGCTACATAGATACAAAGACACTTTTTTTTATTTTCTGATGATTCTGGCCATGATTTTAGAAAAAAAAAGAAATTATTGTATTGTCACGGGTCCTTTACAAGTATACAAAGTTTCAAGTCGATCCAATGTTTCTAAGTGGATGAAAATCGTGTTCAAAGATTCCGTTACATACATACAAAGACACTTCTCTTGATTTTCTGATGATTCTGGCCATGATTTTAGAAAAAAAAAAGAAATTATTGTATTGTCACGGGTCCTTTACAAGTATACAAAGTTTCAAGTCGATCCAATGTTTCTAAGTGGATGAAAATCGTGTTCAAAGATTCCGTTACATACATACAAAGACACTTTTTTTTATTTTCTGATGATTCTGGCCATGATTTTAGAAAAAAAAAGAAATTATTGTATTGTCACGGGTCCTTTACAAGTATACAAAGTTTCAAGTCGATCCAATGTTTCTAAGTGGATGAAAATCGTGTTCAAAGATTCCGTTACATACATACAAAGACACTTCTCTTGATTTTCTGATGATTCTGGCCATGATTTTAGAAAAAAAAAGAAATTATTGTATTGTCACGGGTCCTTTACAAGTATACAAAGTTTCAAGTCGATCCAATGTTTCTAAGTGGATGAAAATCGTGTTCAAAGATTCCGTTACATACATACAAAGACACTTCTCTTGATTTTCTGATGATTCTGGCCATGATTTTAGAAAAAAAAAAGAAATTATTGTATTGTCACGGGTCCTTTACAAGTATACAAAGTTTCAAGTCGATCCAATGTTTCTAAGTGGATGAAAATCGTGTTCAAAGATTCCGTTACATACATACAAAGACACTTCTCTTGATTTTCTGATGATTCTGGCCATGATTTTAAAAAAAAAAAGAAATTATTGTATTGTCACGGGTCCTTTACAAGTATACATAGTTTCAAGTCGATCCAATGATTTTAAGTGGTTGAAAATCGTGTTCAAAGATTCCGCTACATAGATACAAAGACACTTTTTTTTATTTTCTGATGATTCTGGCCATGATTTTAGAAAAAAAAAGAAATTATTGTATTGTCACGGGTCCTTTACAAGTATACATAGTTTCAAGTCGATCCAATGATTTTAAGTGGTTGAAAATCGTGTTCAAAGATTCCGCTACATAGATACAAAGACACTTTTTTTTATTTTCTGATGATTCTGGCCATGATTTTAGAAAAAAAAGAAATTATTGTATTGTCACGGGTCCTTTACAAGTATACATAGTTTCAAGTCGATCCAATGATTTTAAGTGGTTGAAAATCGTGTTCAAAGATTCCGCTACATAGATACAAAGACACTTTTTTTTATTTTCTGATGATTCTGGCCATGATTTTAGAAAAAAAAAGAAATTATTGTATTGTCACGGGTCCTTTACAAGTATACATAGTTTCAAGTCGATCCAATGATTTTAAGTGGTTGAAAATCGTGTTCAAAGATTCCGCTACATAGATACAAAGACACTTTTTTTATTTTCTGATGATTCTGGCCAGGATTTTAGAAAATAAATATGAAATTATTGTATTGTCACGGGTCCTTTACAAGTATACAAAGTTTCAAGTCGATCGAATGATTTTAAGTGGGTGAAAATCGCGTTGAAAAATTCCGTTACATAGATAGATAGATAGATAGATACAGGTCAAGATATTATGAAGCGTGTAAAAATAGGTTACAATATTGATTTCTTCTTCTTCCTTTCATGTGATAGACCTAGTGGTCTGTTACGGTTTCAATCCAACGTTTGAACGGTCTGCCCAAAGATCTCTTGCCTGGTGGCTGGTAATTTAAGATCTGACGTGGTATTCTTGTTCCGCTCATTCTTCTTACGTCAGATTTCCAGTTGTTTCTGTATTTTTGTACATATTCCATGACTGATTCTGTTTGTAATTCTTTGAGAAACTCAGAATTCCTTATGTGGTCTGTTCTTGAGTAACCTGCAGTACGTCTCATAAATTTCATTTCTGCCGCAGTTAGTCTTTGTTCATCTACACTGCGAATTGTCCAGGCCTCACTGCCGTAACATAATATTGACATCTAAAATACACGAACTTTGATATTACCTTTCAGAACTCTTCACTGTTCATGATAATAATAACTCACTGGCACCATCGAACCCGTAGGTTCAGGGCTGCACGGACATAAGCTCTCCATACATCCCTATCCTAAGCTAAACTTTTCCAATCATTCCCTGTATAATCCACTTCCCTAAAATCATAGGTAATGTTATTCTCCCACCTCATTCTTGGTCTACCAACTGGGCGTTTTCTCTCTGGCTTTTCTACAAGAAGCTTCCATGCAAGTCTTTCATTCCCATACGTGCAACATGTCCTGCCCATCGCAGTCTACGAGACTTAACTGTTCTTATTATATCTGGCTTCCTATAAAGACCATGTAGTTCATTGTTATGTAGTCTTCTCCATTCACCTGTCTGTTCATCTCTCTTTGGTCCAAAAATGTTCCTAAGCACTTTATTCTCAAATACTCGTAATCTCCTTTCCTCTCTTAAAGTAAGAGTCCATGTTTCGCACCCATATAATATAACTGGTAGAATAATAGTTTTATATATTTTCAGTTTAACGTTTTTGAAAGGAGTTGGGACATCAAGAGTCTCTGCAATGCATAATAGCACGCATTTCCAGAATTGAGCCTATGTTTAATTTCTTTGTGCATCTCATTCCTATTTGTGATTATTGCTCCTAGGTATTTGAATTCAGCCACTTCCTCAAAATTACCCTCATTTGTCATTAGCTGTCCATTTCCATTATATAATGTATTTCTACGTGTGACCATATATTTAGTTTTACTGATATTTACTTCCAGTCCTAATTCCTTGGTGTTACTCAATAGTGTGTGCGTGTTGTCCTTTAGTATCTCCTCGGTGTCAGCAATCTGTTCCATTACTCTGAAAATTTGTACTTGACTTCTGAAACGGATGCAGATCTTAGCCTCGAACATAAATAGCGGTTACTTCACGATCAGTCGCATGAAGATCGACCTACATGACTGGTCACGATTTCGATATGCAAAACTACAACTTTCTCTCACAACTTGAATCAGGACATCTTGTTGTGTTGTATGAACTTTTTTTCCATTGCAATCAAGTAACTGGGGCACGAGCAATCGCATCATCCATTTCACAAATCAAGGAATGTAACCTATATCTTATTACAAAAAAAAAGAAAAAAGAAAAGAAGATTGTTTAAGCGAGATTCTGCTTTTCCTCGTGCCAGTGTTAGTCATGGGGCTTCCCCCACAACTGTCACCGATAAGTCAGTCACGAAGCAACTAGGAAACTAGGTTAATTCTTTAACAAATCGAGTTTGTATCCCTATGTTGCTAGTTTACGGAATATGCATTTCTTGTTTTTTTCTTCTTTTTTTCTTCTTCTTTTTCTTCTTGAGTGATTGTTACAGCTGTCTCTGTCTCTCTGTCCCAGTCCCTTTCTCTTATTCTTACTTACTTACTCACTGGCACTATCGAACCCGTAGGTTCATGACCGTGCGGACATAAGCTCTCCATACATACCTATCTTGAGCTAATGCTTTCCAATCATTCCCTGTATAATCTACTTCCCTCAAATCATAGTTAATGTTGTTCTCCCACCTCATTCTTGGTCTACCAACTGGGCGTTTTCCGTCTGATTTTCCTACAAGAAGCTTCGATGCACGTCTTCATTCTCCATACGTGCAACATGTCCTGCCCATCGCAGTCTACGAGACTTAACTGTTCTTATTATCTCTGGCTTCCTATAAAGACCATGTAGTTCATTGTTATGTAGTCTTCTCCATTCACCTGTCTGTTCATCTCTCTTTGGTCCAAAAATGTTCCTAAGAATTTTATTCTCAAATACTTGTAATCTCCTTTCCTCCCTTAAAGTGAGAGTCCATGTTTCGCAACCATATAATATAACTGGTAGAATAATAGTTTTATATATTTTCAGTTTAACGTTTTTTGAAAGGAGTTGGGACACCAAGAGTCTCTGCAATGCATAATAGCATGCATTTCCAGAATTGAGCGTATGTTTAATTTCTTTGTGCATCTCATTCCTATTTGTGATTATTGTTCCTAGGTATTTGAATTCAGCCACTTCCTCAAAATTTCCCTCATTTGTCATTAGCTGTCCATTTCCATTATATAATGAATTTCTACATGTGACCATATATTTAGTTTTATTGATATTTACTTCCAGTCCTAATTTCTAGTATCAAAGAATATATTTAAAAAAAAGAAAAAAATATTTATTTTGAAAACACCATCGCGCAAAAATAATGTACAACGCACGTTTGTTAAGTGTTTTACAGAATCTCGGAAATTAAAAATTTTCGATTCTGTAAAAATCACTTCCCAACCTTGCATCGTAATATACTATTTTTTTTAGAAACCTTTTCATGAATACTACCTCAACATGAAGTGTAAAATAAAAATGATCATACATTTTTAAAACATCTAAAAGAAAATAAATAATAACGCCATCGGTTTTGTTAATAAAAAACCAAACACATTGTTTTGGTTCACATGGTTTGAAGGTGTTAGTCACTGTCCAACTCAAGGACGGAGTATTCCCATGTTAGCAGAAAATTACAAACTTAATGGCATAATTGTTTTGCAAAGTGTTGTATGAGGAAAATTGAAACGTTCGTTAAACTGCGTGTAATTTCCATTTCTAGATTTGTCACGCCAAACTGTGTACCCTCTGGCCACTGGAGTGTCTTAACGTGAGAGGTGTTGTCTCCGTGCAGACATGTGCTGCCCTCCAACCATGCTACTTTTTCAAACGTTAAACTACAGGTTTACTCCCATCATTTCAAAACATTTTATTTCACTCTTTTAAATAGTATATGTAAAAAAGATATCTCACACATTCAAGCCGCTGAAATGAATTTTTTAAGATCTGTAAAAGGATGTACACGCATGGATAGATTACACAATGAATCAAGAAGAAATTAACTGGAGATATTTTCAATAGTTGATAAACTAGAAGAGCACAGATACCAATGGAAAGAACATTAGACAGAATGGACAATACAAGATTACCCAAAAAGATCAACACCTACAAACCACATGGGAAAACATCCTTGGGACGGCCAAGGAAACGACGGACTTAAGACCAGAACAGGTCACATTGACCTAATCCTGGAAAGGAAGAAGAAGAAGAAGAAATAGTATGTTACATTAAATATGAAGAAAGTCCATCGCTGTGGTCTCGAGGTAGCGTGCTGCATTCTCACGCAGCGGGCCCGGGTTCGATCCCCGGTCGGGGCAGTTTTTCTCGGTGAGGTTTATATCGAGGTTTTTCCTCACCTTTAAGACAAATGTCAGGAAACCTTTAAGGCCCAAACGGTCCCCGAAATCATATGGTCATCATCATCATCATCATCATCATTCTTCACCGGTGTGGTACAATTCCCTAGTAAAGCTGCAAGCGTAGTATGAAAATGCTATGATTGCAGTGAAGGACCTGCCTTCGGGCAGAATTACTATGGATGGAGATATGAAGAATGTTCATTAATTTAAACGAAAATGTAACAACAAACTACCGCAATTGCTCGCGTCATTTGCACACTTTCAAATTTACCTTGCTCACTGAAAAATTGGGGAGCGTAAAAGGTGAGGATTTTAAAAATTAGAGGTACTGTTCTAAGTTACCTCAATTATGGTAGGTAAGTGAGGTATGGACAATCAATAAGTACTACAAGAATGGACTAATAGCTCTAGAAATGGATTATTTACGCAGAAGTACCAGAAAGTCAAAATTACATGTCACAAATAACGAAATTAGAAACATAATGGAAGCAGAAAAAAGTGTATTTGAAAGAATTGAGGAGAAGGAATTAAAATGGTTAGGACATGTTTTAAGAATGGAAGATGAGCGATGGCCAAAAATACTATTTCAATAGCAACCGACCAGAAAGAAGAGAAGAGGGAGACCAAAGTTAACATGAAAGGAAAACGTAAGGATAGTAATGCAAGAATTGAGGATGCCCCAGATCGTATGCTTTGGAGGTTTGGAACGGGAAGACGGCAGCAGCTGTAAAAACCCGAAGAGAGAGAGAGTGAGAGAGAGAGAGAGAGAGAGAGAGAGAGAGAGAGAGAGAGAGAGAGAGAGAAGTATAGTAATTAAGAATACAGTAATGTTGTCATCTCTTATAAATTGATAGCATAACACTGTAGGTAATATTGAATTAGGCAAATAATAATCATGCAATAATAAATCTATAAACTTGGGACAAGTTTCCTGGGTGAGGTTTTGATCGGGGTCTTTCATCACCTGTAAGACAAATGTTAGGAAAAATTTAAGGCCCAAACGGTCCGCGAAATCATATGGCCATCATCATTATTATCCTTATCATTATCATCATCCTTCACCGGTGTGGAAAGCAATGGGAAGCTACCACACCTACAATTCCCTAATAAAGCTGCAAAGCTTAGCATGAAAATGCTATGATTGCAGTGAAAGACCTGCCATCGGGCAGAATTACTATGAATGATGGATACTCGTTCGTTTTCTTCTGTTTTATCAAAAATATTAAATTAAATAAACTAATTGATGTATCCTACAGTTGTGCGCGGAAAACAAAGAACCTCTCAGGCTCCCGTCCAAATCTGAACAGCGAACACTCAAAGTGTTCGTGGGGGAAAAAAAAAGACAATGAGTGGACCGTGGTGCCGCGCGCGCAGCTTGAAACCCCCTACAAGCTTAAAGAAGAAGGTGCGCGCGCGCGGCGCGTTCGCGGCACAGCGCACAAGTATGTACGCATCTTTATACAAAAGCGGGTGCCGCGCGACAATGCGGAATTATTATAGTGGCGGTAGTCGGCATCTTTGTATTTAATTATATATAAGAGCTGCGGGGAAACAAAGCGAGCCTCTGGACAACCATCATAATGAGGCTGTAAGGTATTTGTTGAAGACTGGACCAATCAAAAGGGACAAGAGGAAAGATGAAGAAGAAAAACAAAGACACTTTGTCATGTTAAATATACGCCGCTGATTGTGATAGATAAAAAATATTTTCCCAGAAATCGGTGGATGTTTTGTCTTGTCACGAAGACATTTAGTATTTATTTTTCTTTTTAGAAGATTATTTTTTTAATCTTTTTGTGTAAAATATATATTTTTCGTGTATGTACTTCGTGCTGAAATTAACAAATCACATAATTATCTCCACTTATGGTCATGCGATCTTTGTGATATAATAATAATAGGAGCGACTTATTTCCTAGAAGTGGGAAATTTAGAGTCGTACTATTGGCAGGCATGATGCTTATCGAATGACCTAGACCTTCAAATAACACGAAACGTTACTTATTGGCCGTTCGTCGTGTTTTCAAAACGTTAAACGTAAACAAACTATTTTTTAAAAAAGTATTTATTCACTTTTATCTGTCCGCTGTTGTGATCTATGATAAAACTTCTCGAACTAAAAAGTGGAAACAAACTTCTTCTTCTTCTTCTTCTTCCTTCCAAGTATTAGGCCAAGGCCTGTTACGATCCTATAGAAAAATTTCCCTCCAGCGTTTCATAGGACGGCCCAGAGATCTTCGTCCTCTTGGTATATAATTATAAACAGCTTTGGGGATCCGATTTGAACTCATTCTTTCAAGATGGTGTTTCCAATTTAAAATTAAAATATAAAATTATGGAATATTCACCTGAAAGGTCCGTCTCCTCAACTTAACTAATCATTTAACTGTAGCGCTTTCGGGACTTGTCCCATCATCGGCAGGATTCAAAACTGGTGTTTCACTGAAGATCTGGTAGAGGGAGTTACATGTATTGGGTTCGTATTCGTTTATCAGATTGTCGTTGTTGTGAGCTGCTTTCATGATTTCCATCTCTTCCAGTACGTTTATCTTCGCTGGATTATTTTCTCTGTGCATTATAATAAACGTACTGGAAGAGATGGAAATCATGAAAGCAGCTCACAACAACGACAATCTGATAAACGAAAACGAACCCAATACATGTAACCCCCTCTACCAGATCTTCAGTGAAACACCAGTTTTGAATCCTGCTGATGATGGGACAAGTCCCGAAAGCGCTACAGTTAAATGATTAGTTAAGTTGAGGAGACGGACCTTTCAGGTGAATATTCCATAATTTTATATTTTAATCTTGAATAATACCTCAACGGAACACATCATGATTCTTATAAAAGTTGTTTCCAATTTAGTTGGTACTGTTTAATATATTCCAAAATTGGCGTAGTCTTCAATTCTTTTAAGATATCGGTGTTCCTTTTCCGATCCCATCTGGTGTAGCCCGCTGTTCTGCGCATGAATCTCATTTCACAAGCCGTTATTCTGCTTTCATGTTGTCTTTTTAGTGTCCATGCTTCACTACCATAGGTCAACACTGGTCTAGCCAAAGTGTTATATAAACGTAATCTGGTGTTTTTTTTTGTACAAGGGATGGTTTCATAACTTGATTAATAATTCATAAACTTTTATTATAACTAGTAATTTTTTCAGGGATATCCTTTTCATCCCAGATAGAGAGATAATATCCAAGATATTTAAATTGATTAGATCTCTCTAAAATGTTATTCTGGAGACAGATTTTACTTTGTATGGGGTCCTTCCCATGAAAAGCCATAATTTTAGTTTTGTTAATTGATATTTCCATATTAAATTTGGCAGCTAATTGTTTGTAAATTATAAATTGATCGTTGCAAATCATTTTCGGAAAGTGCCAGAAGAGCTAAATCGTCTGCAAAAAGAATAGCATCGAGTTTGAGGTTCCTATTGATGGGTATATATCCTCGTTGTGTTTCCCTCCATTTGTTTATTAATTTATTGTTACATATAATGAAAAGCACCGGTGAAAATAAACAAATGCAACAATTATTTACTAACTTCTAATAACAAAATACAACTGAAATGAACTAATTTAATTGTTGCATCAATTTTTACTTAGAGCATCTTGCATATAATAGTAACTTCTCGTGGGTTAGTGGTCAGTGTTTCTAAATACAGTTCATGAAGTCCCGGTCAAACCACAGGTATTTTTTCCATAAAAGGAATTATTCCTGTGGTTGACCATTTTCTGGAATTTAGGTTAAGTTTAGGTTAAGAACTCTCCTGGCACTTCATTATCACCCATGATATCATCGGGGTCCACCGCTATGGTCACGAGGTAGCGTGCCCTGGTTCGATTCCCGATCGGGACAGGTTACTGAGTGAGGTTTTTTTCGGGGTTTTCCTCACCTGTAAGACAAATGTCAGCTAGCTTAGGGCCCAACGGTCCTCGAAAATCATCCGGCCATCATCGTTATCCTTATCATTATCATCATCATACTTTACTGTGTGGAAAGCAACGGGAAGCTACCACACCTATAATTCCCTATTAAAGCTGCAAAGCATAGCATGAAAATTATATGATTGCAGTGAGCAGGATATCAAAGAACAGACAAAAAACACAACACAGAAATAAGACAGCAACTAAAAGTAGAGGAATTAAACACAACAATAGTGAAATGCAAAACAAACTGGAAAGAACACTTAGCAAGGATAACTGATAACAGAATACCAAAAGCTGCATAAAACTATTCACCAAGAGGAAGAAGAAGTTTGGGAAGACCAAAGAAAAGATGGAAAGAGCAGCAATTTGGAGCCGGAACAGGCTAGGAAAAAGCCTAAACCTTACGAAGAAGAATTTTAAGCCTTACTTACTTAGTTACTTACTTACTGACACTATCGAACCTGTAGGTTCATGGCCGCGCGGACATAAGCTCTCCATACTTCCCTTTCCTGAGCTAATGCTTTCAAATCATTCCCTGTATAATCTACTTCCCTCAAACCATAGTTAATGTTATTCTCCCACCTCATTCTTGGTCTACCAACTGGACGTTTTCCCTCTGGCTTTCCTACAAGAAGCTTCCATGCAAGTCTTTCATTCCCCATACGTGCAACATGTCCTGCCCATCGCAGTCTACGAGACTTAACTGTTCTTATTATATCTGGCTTCCTATAAAGACTATGTAGTTCATTGTTATGAAGTCTTCTCCATTCACCTGTCTGTTCATCTCTCTTTGGTCCAAACATTTTCCTAAGAACTTTATTCTCAAATACTTGTAATCTCTTTTCCTCTCTTAAAGTAAGAGTCCTTGTTTCGCATCCATATAATATAACTGGTAGAATAATAGTTTTATATATTTTCAGTTTAACGTTTTTTGAAAGGAGTTGGGACATCAAGAGTCTCTGCAATGCATAATAGCACGCATTTCCAGAATTGAGCCTATGTTTAATTTCTTTGTGCTTCTCATTCCTATTTGTGGTTATTGTTCCTAGGTATTTGAATTCAGCCACTTCCTCAAAATTTCCCTCATTTGCCATTAGCTGTCCATTTCCATTATATAATGTATTTCTGCGTGTGATCATATATTTAGTTTTATTGATATTTACTTCCAGTCCTAATTTTAAAGCTGTTTAAAAGTACAAAGAAAAGTGAATTTTTTTACTAAAATCATTTTTTTAATCTCCTCTTAAATGTTTTTAATTACAGAAATTAAAATATTTCAGCTTGTTATCAAGTTTTGGACATCCATTATTACGGTTAAAGCGCGGGTTCTCTTGTTTCAAAGGTGCCGTATTTTTTAGTGAAGACACGTGTGTGAACCGCTGTACAGTTTGTTAGCGAACAGTTCGGTTTCCTCAGGAAGCTGTGCAATTGGATCCAGATTGTGACTTGTTTGAGATCAAAGATGCAGATCATGATGTTCTGTGGACAGGAAATGCTGTGTTTCAAAACACACCGCCTTCTAAACATGTTCAAGTCTTCACTGAATTTGATTTGATTATTTCACGCCATCAACTACTGTATTTTGTTCGATGTAAAGTAACGGCCAACGGCTCAAATTAATTATCACTTCCTGCATCTTGCTGGAGGAAAAGTATTCGACAAAACAGATAAGGTGCTATCTACTACCCGGCGTGCGCTGCTACGCCGAAATAAAAGAAAATTAATAACCTTTTATGTTTAGTGGAATAAGTATAGGGAAAAATAATTATAATTTTTATTTTTATTTACCCGCTGTGGACTAGTGGTTATGCTCCTTGCCTCTAGTCCCTAGGGTCGAGGGTTCAAACCCGGCCGGAGTCGATGGATTTTTTTAGAATGGAAAAATCCAAGGAGCAAGTCCTCCGGGAGGGACTTTAAGCCGAGGGTCCCGAGTCTGAAGATTTTCAGGCTCGTAAAAGATCCTTAATCCTGAATGAAAAGGCCTCTAAGCAAAATTTACCGAATTTTCCCGTCCTAGTACTACCTTGGTTTCCTAGATGTCAGTATGAGGCGGAACGCTGACCACGGACCACTCAAATGACATCTATACGAAAACAAGTGTAACTAAATTAGCATGGTTCAAATTCTTCCCTGTAGGGGAGAGCACCTAAATCTCTGTTAAGGGAAACATGGGCTTACAAGATACAAGAACAAGATACCCCGTGCTGATTACCCGGTGCTGCCCGGGAATCTACTTATCCCGATCTTTTGACGTAAATGAGCTGAAATACGAAAATTAATGCGTTTTATATTTAGTTAAATAACTGAAGGGGAAAATTTATATCGTAATTATTTTTAGATATCCCGTGCTGAATACCCGGCGTTTGTAAGGGAATCTACTCATCCCGATCATGTTGGCATAAATAAGCTGAAAAACAAAAATTAATGTACTGCTTATGATTGGTTGAATAAATAAAATAAAAAATAATTATAAATGTATATCGTAATTCTGATTACCTGGTGTTGCCCGGGAATCTACTTATCTCTATATTCTTGGCATAAATGAGCTAAAAGACAAAATTCGTTATTGTGAGTTATCCGTAAAAGAATACCCGCCATGTGCTGTTATGCTTGCACAGGAATCTACGTACTTGTCTCGATCTTCTTGGCATCAATGAAAGACAAAAAATGGTTATTGTGAGTTATCCGTAAGAGATAAACATATGCTGTCGCGGACTTTTTTGTAGAGCTTTTTGAGATATCCAATTCTGTGTACATTAATATTGTGTATTTGTTATGATTTAGACAGCTTAAGCCATTTAAGAGTCCAAAGAGCTACTTTTTTTAACGTTTTCCACTATAAAGGGCGATTTTTAAGGGTGTAGGAGTTGAGTATCACAACTCTCTTATAGCCTATGTTCATCCCGGGAATCTCCTGAACATATTTTAAAAAAAGCCCATCACAATCGGATGAACGGTATGGCCGCGCATAAAGTACCAACAAACAAATAAACATTCATTTTTATATATTAGATGTAACATTCTTATTTGTACAGTCGAAATTTTACAACAATAAAAACAAAATTACTTCCAATTAAACATAGAACTTTTCATCAATTAAATAAAAATAAAACGTAGTTTTATTTGATTTTCATATTTATTAAGATATAATTCAGTGACAGCTGTTTCGGTACACTGTACCTTCTTCAAACATGTTAACAAATTATGAATTTAATTAATAAATATGGATTTTCATCAAGTCAATTGATTATAGAACTTTTTATTCAAGAAGACGGGATCCTGACGGTGAGTCCCACATCCGGAATAATGGCCGAAATCTTCCTACAGGAACTGGAAAATAAACATTTTTGAGGAACTTGCCTTCCTTTGGCCAGCAACCAATTGAAGGGACTATTATTATGCTTTCAAGTCTTATACGAGAATTTCCCGGAGGGAAAATTTTCTATAGGATCGTAACAGGCCTTGGCCTAATACTTGGAAGGAAGAAGAAGAAGAAGAATTCCTAAATTTGATATAAAGCTGATAGTAAGATATGTCGATGACGTAATAATAATTTATAACAGTGAAAATAGAAAAGAAAAAAAGAAATATTACAAGATATAAATAACATGCACGAAGAAAACATTTCGCCGAGGAAATAGAAGTTAAGTTGGTTTTTGCCATATATTTAATGTAGTTGAGTTCTTGAATATAATTGCCTTTCTTAATGGAAGTTTATATATGATTTATCTATAACAAAAAAATATAAACAACAATCGGCATCTACAAATAATGCTCTTGCCATAAACAAAAATTCTATACACTCTTTTCAACAAAAAATAAGTGCATTTAACAGCTTAATCAATAGAATGTTAAAATTTCCATTACTTACTTACTCACTGGTACTATCGAACCCGTAGGTTCATGGCCGCGCGGACATAAGATCTCCATACATCCCTATCCTGAGCTAATGCTTTCCAATCATTCCCAGTATAATCTACTTCCCTCAAATCACAGTTAATGTTATTCTCCTACCCAATTCCCGGTCTACCAACTGGACGTTTTCCCTCTGGTTTTCCTAAAAGAAGCTTCCATGCACGTCTTTCATTCCCCATTCGTGCAACATGTCCTGGCCATCGCAGTCTACGAGACTTAACTGTTCTTATTATATCTGGCTTCCTATAAAGACCGCGTAGTTCATTGTTATGCAGTCTTCTCCATTCACCTGTCTGTTGATCTCTCTTTGGACCAAAATTTTCTTAAGTACTTTATTCTCAAATACTTGTAATCTCCTTTCCTCCCTTAAAGTAAGAGTCCGTCTTTCGCATCCATATAATATAATTGGTAGAATAATAGTTTTATATATTTTCAGTTTAACGTTTTTTGAAAGGAGTTGGGACATCAAGAGTCTCTGTAATGCATAATAGCACGCATTTCCAGAATTGAGCCTATGTTTAATTTCTTTGTGCATCTCATTCCTGTTTGTGATTATTGTTCCTAGGTATTTGAATTCAGCCACTTCCTCAACATGTCCCTCATTTGTCATTAGCTGTCCATTTTAAAACTTCCATTAAGCAAAGTCAATTATATTAAAGAACTCAACTACATTAAATATATGGCAAACACTGACGGCTCTGATGAACAAATTATAAATAAACTCGTAAACAAACAAAATAGAAAGAACAATATATCTAACATAACTAAACTTGAAAGATAATCTGATAACAAACAAACAAACATGGATAACACTCAAATATACAGGAAAATAAACATCAAAATTAGCCAATGCACTAAAGAAAGCTGACAAAAACATAAAAATAGCATACAGAACTAACAACAAATTAAATAACATATAATAAGCAATAACATCGAAGAAAATAACAATTTCAATAGTAAAGGAGTATATAAATAGACGTGCAGAGATTGTAACAAATTGTATATAGGCAGAACAAACAGAAGTTTTAATATCAGATATAAAGAAATTTAGATAAACACACTAAAATACAACGATTCAATTATCTATGTGGCACAATTAAGCAGACTTTATTGAATAAAACTAGAAAATAAACTATTTTTGAAGATTTACAAATTATTGGCAGTTCCATCTCTTATATATGGATGTGAAACCTGGACATTAACAAAGGCAGATAGTAAACAAATAGAGGCTGCTGAAATGAAGATATTGAGAGCAATAGCAGGATACCAAAGAACCGTTAAAAAGAAAAACGAAGATATAAGAACAGAATTTAATATATTTAATCTCTCTGAAAGAATAAACTATTATCAAAATGCTTATCTCCAGCACGTATTACAAATGAATGAACAGATTGTATATACAGTGCATGAATGTCAGCAGAAAGCGCATGCGATAGATAATATAAAAACATTTGTAACAATTGATTATACCACACAAAAAAAGAAACCACTGTTTGCATTTTCATAAACGAATTATTTTCCAGGAAATGACGTTGCAGAATACATAATTGACATATTTACGTCAAATTAATTAATACCTATAACGTTGGTTATAAATTTCTCCACTAGGGTGCATTCTTGCAACATTGCGATCCTTTGGCAATAAATAATATTATGATCTGGTTGCAGTGATGAACAAAGGAAGGAAATGAACCGTAATAATCGTTTCTCATTTGTTTTCAAACATAACCGTTTACATTAAATATATAAATATTTTAAAATAATTATATTTAAATAATGATTTGTGAGTAAACAGCTTAATTTTATTCGTTAAATAGTCCTAACAAATGTCACTCTTGATTTCCAAATTCTCTAGATAAATTCATTCCTCACTTCGTGAGTTGTGAATTTATCGATTATTTGGAAATCACTCATGGCATTACTTATGAATATTTACTTTATAGCAGTAACGCTTGTATATTTATATGTTATAATATAACTATATTTTTTTACATTTAGCAATGAAGGCCAATATTATGACATAAAAAGATGTCAGTCATTTTTGGTGTGACGGACTTTTCCCATGTTAAATTATTAAGACTTTACCGGTAATTGCAATTAAATACATATAATGATGATATATGTGAGGTGGTTACAGAACTCAACTTGGAATTTAATTTAAATAAAAATGACACATAATGGCATATACCTGTTTGAGCACTTAATCACAAGTTGTTGCGAGAAAGTTACTTTGCAACTTAGTTGCAATCTGATTCCCAGAAACACCTGTGACGCACCTTTATGCTAACACATTCTTCTTCAAAGGTTTATTGCCCTAGAATTTATGCACGTCGGTAGACATCATCTTAATAGCGTGATGTCACACTAACCTATCAATTTTAAATGGATCTTATACTCCTGGTGCAACAAGTCTATATACCCTGTCCGTTCTTAAACTGATCTCGTCAAAACAAAACCATGTGACCTGCTCACTTTTCATTGGTTACGAACGTACGTTGTAGAAGCAATATACTTCCGCCATTCGAGCTACTGTCACTTTTGACAGGGAGATGACGATACAGCAACAGAAGATGATTCGATATTTTCAACCATTTTGTTTTATGAGAATCGACTGAAACATGACAAATGCATCACCCATATATCTTCTTCTTCTTCTTCTTCTTCTTCACGGTTTAGGTTTATATACTAGCCTGTTCCGGTTCCAAATTGCTGCTCTTTCCATATTTTCCTTGGTCTTCCCAAGCTTCTTCTTCCTCGTGGTGAATAGTTGTATGCTGCTTTTTGTATTCTATTCTCAGTCATCCTTGTCAAGTGTTCTTTCCAGTTTGTTCTGTATTTCACTATTGTTGAGTTTAATTCCTCTATTTTTAGTTGTCTTATTTCTGTGTTATGTTTTTGTCTGTTCTTTGATATCCTGCTATTGGTCTGAGGAATCTCATTTCAGCAGCTTGTATCCTGGCAGATTGTTGTGTTGTCACTGTCCATGTTTCCGATCCATAAGTAATAATAGGCACTGGCATTGTCTTGTATAATTTCATTATAGAGTCTTTCCTGGCTTTATTTTTCAAAGTTCTTTTTAGTGTTCCTGTTATATAATTAAACTTATTTAGTTTGTTATTTATATCTGTTTCTGCTGTGCATGATATTTCGCAACCTAGGAAGTTATCTTACCACTTGTTCTATTGGTTTATTTTCTAATATTATCTTTGTCCGAACTGGATGAGCGCCCTTGAAGGCCATTGTTTTTTTATTTTTGTGATGATATTTCCATGTTGTATTTTTTTGATATTTCATTTAGTTTATATAGCATTCTTTGTAGTTCGTCCTCTGTTTTTGCTATTAAAACCTGATCATCTGCAAAGGCTACTGTTTTTATTACTATATTTCCTAAGTTAATTCCCCCAGTCATCATTTGCTTCCATGATCTTATCATGTCGTCGAAATAAATGTTAAAAAGTGTGGTTGATAGTGGACAACCTTGTCTAACTCCTCCTGTTATATGTATTCATTGTGGGAAATATAATCAAAATATCTTCCAAATATATAACATATCTACAAGACATAGCTTATTTTGGTTTTGCTTACCCGACATAGGTCAGTTAACCACGGCAGATGGTTGCAAGGAAAAAATTAGGTTGGTTGAAACTGGGGTTTGTATACGGGACCTTCAGAATATAATCTCAAACACTACTGCTTGAGTTATTTTTTGTATAGATGTTATGAGCTATAGAAAATAATATATTTTTATTTTCGGTTAACTGACTTATGCTTCACCCTGTATATTCACAATTAAAGTCTTGCCACTTATATTATTACCACTCTGTATATTTTAAGATCGTAATATAACACTTTGGCTAGACCAGTGTTGGCCTATGGTAGTGAAGCATGGACACTAAAAAGACAACATGAAATCAGAATAACGGCTTGTGAAATGAGATTCATGCGCAGAACAGCGGGTTACACCAGATGGGATCGGAAAAGGAACACCAATATCTTAAAAGAATTGAAGACTACGCCAATTTTCGAATATACTCGTATTAAACAGTACCAACTAAATTGGAAACACCATCTTGAAAGAATGAGTTCAAATCGGATCCCCAAAGCTGTTTATAATTATATACCAAGAGGACGAAGATCACTAGGCCGTCCTATGAAACGCTGGAGGGAAAATTTTCTATAGGACCGTAACAGCCTTGGCCTAATACAGGGCTTCCAATATAAAACCGGACACGCCTCACGGGGTTTCACCCGTCAGGCTGCGCTCTCTCCTCGTCCGTATTTCACTCTGCCAGCCGCAGAGTGTCCGGTTTTATACTGGAAACCCTATACTTGGAAGAAAGAAGAAGAAGAAGTAATGCTTGTATGTAAATACAGTTTTGAACATAATGTTGAAAATAATGTACGGGGGCAAGCCATCCAACACAACTAAAGAGAAAATGTATGCATGAACCAGGATTTGAACCCAGGATCTCAAGTTTAAAAGTGATACAAATTCATGTCTTTCCTGAGTAGGCCTACCTCAAAGACATAGTGCTAGCTTGCTAAGCTGGAAAATTCCAGGTTCAAATCCCGATTCAGGCATAATTTTTTCTCTCTAGTTGCATTAAATATAGTTTTGGTATGATCGTGTGGTAACACCTTAGTGGACTGTACGGTTATTGTACCGCGCCCTAATTATATCTCGACGCACGTGCAGGAATCCCCGCGGGAGAACCCTAACTCTCTCAACCTGCATGTTAACTTGCCATTAGGTTCTTTATAAAGTTTGCTATTCAGGGGTAATTCTTTTATTCGTGGTCACTGTAAACTCCCAAATCGATCGCCCTGCACTTTCAACGAATTCCTTCTTACATCTTTTTGCAAACTTCGAGAAGATCAACTGTCATATCAACTACTTACTCAATATCTCTCAAAATGCTCTAAAACGTGGAGATACTTACTAACTTTTAGATAGATAGATCGGTTGATTAATGTCTTTGACATCGTCCGATTCCTAATAGTCAATTTTGTCGGTGCATCCAATCTCCTGGTTGTAGATGTTTCTCCTTCATGTATAAACATATTCCCTGGCTCCAGGAGGTTTTAGATCTTCCTCTGCCTCGTCTTCCCTCAGGTTTCCATTCCAAAACAGATTTTGGTAGTCGATCCTCTTCCATTCGCTGGACATGTCCGTACCATCTTAATTGCTGAGTTTTAATATAATCTAAAATAGTGTCTTCAATCTTCATTTTCTCCCTTATAACTGAGTTCCTAATTTTTTTCTCTTCTTGAAATTCTTGCGGCCCTTCGTATAAAATCCATTTCCGTTACCAAAAGGTACTTATTTGTTTTTGTTGTTAATGGCCAAAGTTCTGCTCCATAAGTAATGATGCTTTTAACAATTGTATGATATATATTCATTTTATTTTTATTATTTTTATTTTTATCCCACAATCCACCGCTGTGGTCTCGGGGTAGCGTGCTGCCTTGTCACGCAGCGGGCCCGGGTTCGATCCCCGGTCGGGACAGTTTTTCTGGGTGAGGTTTTTATCGGGGTGTTTCCTCACCTGTAAGACAAATGTCAGCAAAACTTTAAGGCCCAAACGGTCCCCGAAATCATATGGCCATCATCATTCATATTCATCTTAGGTTAAGCTTAGGATTAGGGACTCTCCTGGCGCACCATTATCATCATCATCACCCATCATATCATCGGGGCAACGTAACTCCGCCTTCCAGATGCCCTAACCTCAGAAGTGGGGTACAAGTACGCCATGCCAGGAGAGAACACCAGGAATGCCGAAAGACAAACCTGGGACATTTGAAAAAAAAATATATATATATATTCCATTGAGGCAAGCAATTGCAAATTTTCCTCTATTATTTATATTTCTTATTTCCTCTTCATAACTCCCATTTTTATTTATTTTAATTCCTAAATATGTGATCTCACTACAAGATTTTATTGTTTGTCCAGTCTCCAAAATTTAATTTTGTTCTGGTTCACCAATTGATAAATATTTTTTTTTTCATGTTCAAATTTAATCCCCATTTTCCATATTCTTCTATTAATTTTCTAGTCATATATCCTAAATCAGGGGGCACGCCGTAGCGTAGTCGTTAAGGCACTGCGCTACAAGCCGGAAGGTCGAGGGTTCAAGTCCCGTTGGGGTCAGGATTTTTAAACTGACCCAAACCGTCTGGCGGCAATATGGCCCTGGGGTCGACTCAGCCTCTAACGGAAATGAGTACCAGACGCCTGTTCTGGGGGTAAAGGCGGCCGTCACGCAGGGCTGACAACCCGGTAGACATAAAGTGCCGATTGTCTAGAAAAAGTAGGAGCCTTAACCTCCTACTACCCCAAGGGCCTCCTGAGGCCTGTTGTGGGATCACTTTACTTTTACTTTTACTTTATATCCTAAATCTTCATAATCTTGTGCAATTAACAATTGATCATCTGGAAATGTAAGTTGTATAACTTTTAATAATAGAAAACAATTCAAGACAATTTATTAAACTTTTTTTAGCAAGAACATCTTGAGTATAGAATCAATATCTCTAATCATTAATAACTGTAAATGATACAGAGTGTTCTAAAATTCCCCTTACACACTTTTAGGACTTGTAGAGGGGACTGAGTTGATAATATTCAGAATTGGAAACCATGTCTGGAAACTTACCGTTTCCGTGCTACAGCCGTTTGAAAACATGTTTTGACGCGACCTTTTTACAAGTAATTTATTATGAGGCGTGACACAGTACATCACTTGTTTATACAATTCAACTCATTAATAACCAAAGAAACAAAATGGAAACTGAATCATGAATTGCATTAATAATCCCGGATACACCCTCCACAATCAATTTTTGCAGTTTTCAAAATTTCGAAAAAGTTTTACATTTTTAAAAAAAAGAAACACTAAGTTTTGGAATACTAGATAGGGAAAATTTCGATTTAGACGAATCGCGAAGCTATTACTTGTTGAGGCACGTGACGCACGTTCAGGCAATGATTGTTTTCAAACGGCCGTAGCACGGAAACGATAAGTTTCCGGACATGGGTTTCCAGTTCTAAATATTATCAACTTAGTCTCCTTTACAAGTACTAAAAATATGCGAGGTGACTTTTAGAGCAACCTGTATAATTTCTCTATGCAGCTTCCTCCATTCTCCATCTCTTGTGACATGGATAGGCCACCTTAATTTTAGATTTTTGGTAAGAAACTTGAGGGACAATTTAATACGTCTTGCTTGTATACATTTTATTATTAGTTTTAGTCTTAATTTTAACTAACATTAACTGGTTGCATTATAGATCGTAATATAATAGATATTATCTTTTTGATAACATTTTTATTTAGTATTTAATATTAGAATTCATTGTGATTGTTATATTCTGATGTGTCCCGCGCCGTAGCCGAGCGGTTAAGGTAGGAAGCCTTGGCGCAGAGATACGGGACTTGCGCTGGTTCGAGTCTCCATGGGGGAAGAAATTTTCTCATGGTATTTCGGCCAGTATGGGACCGGTGCCCACCCAGCATCGTGAGGCAATTGGGTAGCTACAATAAGTAGCGGCTCCAGGTTGAGGAACCAGCTATAACGGCTGGGGAACTCGACATGCTAACCACATGTCACCCCTACACTGGCTGTTGATCATCTACCTCTGTGATTGACACATGTGGATGTGAAGGGCCAGCAGCCGGCTGGTAAAACGGCAACCGCTGAAAAGTGGAAAGACCCTCAATCGGAATATTCTGATGTAACATATGTTTGTCCTGGTGAGTGGCAGAGAAGGTCACATGGTCTTAAGTCCGCCAGGCTAAATAAATCCTAAATCTAAATAAATCTAAATATAGGCCTGTATCAACCAAATTAGCCGAGAAAAGTTTTCTCCAAAAATCAGCAAAATTCGATTATTGGGAGTGGGTTATAGGGCCTACATGAAACCAAAATTTAAGAAATACTCTATCGCCCGCCATATTTGTTTTCTCGTAATGAAAATATATATATATATATATATATATTCGGCTTCAATCTCAGCCTCCTCGATTAATAGCGTCATCTTCTTGAAGTGCATTTGAAGAAATAACATATTTAACCTTTTGATCTTCTTTATCTTCACCGAATATCTATTCCAGCTGGAGTTTAGTGAAATAATTATTGGATCCTGAATAGGTGTCCAAACTATTTTAACTCAATTATATATAGCATTTGTCCACTCCTTCCATTCCCCTCCCAATTTTTTCATTCTTAATTCTTTGCTATTTTTATACAAATTACGTTTCTCAAATACAGTAAAAATTCCGACACAGTTCCTGTATTCGCGGCTAAAAATGTATTTATTCGTGGATCCAGTCGGTATATCAGAAAGATTAGTAATCATTATTAACTCAACGACAATTTTTTTTACTGCAGGCACGTGTCAAGGCGGCTTTTACAAAGAGTGATTCAAATCAAATGGACAAATTAATATCAAAGCAAAACAAACCTTACTCTCACTAAGCCTAAAGTTCGTTGTTAAAAGCCACCGCCGCTGTATTTCATGTACCGCTATGTCCGTTGATAAATGCCGCCCTTTTCACGATCGGTGTTTTATTGTTTCACATGTCATTTGTTGCAATAATTTTGATTGAACAACACGTGTCTCTAAAGCTTTATTTCCAATTTATAATGTCGAGTAAAAGGAAATTTGTTAAAATTCTCCCATTAATTGATTTTATTTTGATAATTTTTATTTTATTTTGGAACCTTTGAACTTATGCCTTATATACTCATATAAATTACCATTCCATATTAGCGGCATATTTTTTAAACATGTCCCCCGCGAAAAAGGAGATCCTTTTCTCTAATCCAGTTCAACTTTCAAAACTCTTTCTGTTACAATTTTCTTCGCAACATACTTCAATATTTCAACTAATGCTTCTTTTCTTTATATTATTTTTGGTCTGGACATCTTACCTCAATATTAATGTTGATTTGTTCTTGGACATGTTTCAAAACAATTCTGTTTTATCGTCAGCTTTCCCAGACTGGTTTTATTTATGTTGCATTATGTTGCACCACCTGGATGTCGATGTCAGCTCCATCCTGTGGTTGGCCAAAGAACCTCCAAACAAGGTCACCCTCCATCGGAATATCAAAATTCATAACTCTGTTTCTGTTCTTCTGAATATAAATTTTTTCCCAAATAGTCAGCTCTTTTGTATTTTCTAACTGTTTTAATAATTTAGTGTCTGAATTTATATTATGTTTTTGAGACCAAACATGAGCAGCAACTGCAGATTTTTCTATTTCTCCATTTTTAATATTTCTTATGTGTTCTTTGGTTCTAATTTTTAGGTTTCTTTTTGTTTTCCTATATATATCTTTTCACAACCCATGCATTCAATTTGATATATTCCTGACTTTTTATTTTTATCAGTTTTTTCATTTTTGTTGGTTTTTATTAGTTTATTTAAACTGTAGTTATTTTTTGGTGCTAATTTAATATTAAACTTCTCAAATATATTTTGAAATTTATTATGTACCCAAGGGTGATATGTGAATTTCCTATATTTTTTCATGGGTGGTTCTTCTTTTTCAAGATTACTTCTGTTTATCAGTTTTTCTTTTCTTTACGTTATTGTCACTTCGCCAAATTTAGTATCATATGGATTATGCCTAAAGTTTTAAGAAATATTTTGCGTCGCCTTAATGGGAGTGTATCTGGATACCAAGTCAAATAAAGTAAGGTGATTTTTAGAGTGGATGAATGGGGGCGTAATTCTAAGAAGATACCCCAGGCGCTAAAATACCCAGTTCCGCCTCCGCAAAGTTACCCCCTTCCTCGCAGGATAATAAATACCGAACGCTTTAAAAATACCACAACAATTACAACTGTCTGACAAGTGTTTCCTACCCTTGAGCTACCTGGACACCTCCACACGTGTCTATAATCATACACATTACATGACGCATGTGACATATGTAAATCCCACTTCACCTATTATCGATATTTATAAATAACAATTTTAAAATTTTTGTATGACTAAATATTCTCTAAGGCCCATAGATTTTCGTAGAAATTTGTCATCTTATTTTTTCATACTTAACCCTTAAATTCGTAATGTAGGGCTATCATTTTAGATACATCAGTTGGTTTAATTAATTTGAAAAATTTAGATAAATCAGAAGAAAACGAACAAGAAAAAAGCACTTAAATGTGTGTATAATTATACAATATACCTAGTAATAACAGTTATACAATATACCGTTTTCACTGCGGTCCGCCGCATTCAAATTACTAACAGAAGAAATCTGTGTTTTGACAATTTAAGGGTTAAGACAATTGGAAATCTAAAGTTATAGTTACACGTACAAACAGCCTACATTATTAAAGGGGATCCATCCATCCATAGTAATTCTGCCGGAAGGCAGGTCCTTCACTGCAATCATAGCATTTTCATGCTATGCTTGCAGCTTTACTAGGGAATTATAGGTGTGGTAGCTTCCCGTTGCTTTCCAAACCGGTGAAGGATGATGATGATGATTGCCATATGATTTCGGGGACCGTTTGGGCCTCAAAGTTTTCCTGACATTTGTCTTACAGGTGAGGAAAAAACCCCGATGAAAACCTCACCCAGAAAAACTGCCCCGACCGGGGATCGAACCCGGGCCCGCTGCGTGACAAGGCAGCACGCTACCTCGAGACCACAGCGATGGACCAGAAATTAATTAATAACCTATAATGTTGCTTATAATATACAGTTTGATGGGTTCCATTTTTTCTCCACTAGGGTGCATTCTTACAATATTGCGATCCTTTGGCAATAAATAATAATTATGATCTGATTGCAGTGGATGAACAAATGAAACATGACTGACGTTTCTCATTTGTTTCAAACATGGCCGTTTACATCAGGTATATAAAAAATTTAAAATAACTATAGTTAAATAATGATTTGTGAGTAAACAGCTTAATTTTATTCGTTAAATAGTCCTAACAAATGCCACTCTTGATTTCCAAATTCTCTAGATAAATTGGAAATCATTTGTGGCATTATTTATGATAAAGTGGACTAAAAATTTGACTTGCTGTGCAATTCGCTTAGTTTACGCAATTCCTATGCGACGGATTTTTAATGTTTTAACATTTTATATAAAGACCTCAACGGAGCTTATAGTGTCTTCTATAAATACTCACTATGAGTAACTAGTTTTTGATAAAATTATGAAGTGATATATTGATTTATTTATAGGCAACATGTAGAATACAAGAAACAAGGTTGTGCAGGAAATGATAAAGGAAGCGGTTGTGTGACCTAATGCAATAGGAAGGAACAACACTTTTACTGGCAGAATTCCATATTTGTCCCGTGCTTTAAGATTTCTAAACTTTCCATATCTATATTTACTCTCAAACAATGCAGATTACCTACACAACCTTCATTTGTTTTATTATTTTCCCGTTTATTGCGTTAAAATGCGGCTGTGGGATGTCTTTGTTATTTGTCACCAACAACAATCGGCATTTAACGCTACGTATTGGAATACTGGACTGTATAGAAACTGCACCACCGAACTTGCTGCACGATGTTTCCTTATGGTGCCAAATAGGCCTAACTAGGGAAAGGATATTGAGATGCGACACCTTTTAAAAAAATATATAGGCCTAGCTGGTTTCATACCAATAGTTTAATATATGTATTTGGGGGATGAAATGAGGATAAATGAACAAAATTTGTTGCACCTTTTCGTGAGATTACTACATTTTGCCCCTTTTACCCTCTTTTTTATGCTTCAGCACCTTTTCATCCACTCTTCTCTGCGATTTTAAAAGATACGATAGAAAAAAATATATTTTTTTATCTTCTTGAACAGCTTTTTAAAATCTCAGTCAGAAGTCAACAATATTGTATAAATATTAAAAATATATATTTTTTTTTTCCAATGCCCCAGGTTTGTCTTTCGATATTCCTGGTTTCTCTCCTGGCATGGCGTACTTGTAACCCACTTCTGAGGTTGGGGCGCCTGGAATGCGGGGTTACGTTGCCCCTATGATATGATGGGTGATGATGATGATAGTGGTGCGCCAGGAGAGTCCCTAATCCTAAGCTTAACCTAAGATGAATATGAATGATGATGATTGCGATGGCCATATGATTTCGGGGACCGTTTGGGTCTTAAAGTTTTCCTGACATTTGTCTTACAGGTGAGGAAAACCCCCGATAAAAACCTCACCCACAAAAACTGTCCCGACCGGGGATCGAACCCGGGCCCGCTGCGTGACAAGGCAGCACGCTACCTCGAGACTACAGCGGTGGACGTATTAAAAATATAATTAATGTAATTTATACCCCAGAAACAATGGCCAATCTGCAGTGTTAAGTCAACAATAGTAAATATTAAAATATAATTTATGTAAACCACCAGTAATTTATATCCCAGCAACAATGGCCAATCTGCAGCTGTGAATTCAAATTTAAATTTCAATAGTGTTGCTGTAACAGTTTAAAATAAGTTCAGTTATACGAGTAATTTAACAGTTTTCTATCTACCGACTTGTTATTGCCTGAATCACAACGCGTTTTTATTAATTTTACGACTGGGTTTTCACAACAATAACATAGCGAATGTCCTTTTTATTTCTTGATAGACTTGACATCACATAACTTCGGTTACTTCTTCCAAAAATTCCCTTTTCATCTACCACTTAATTTTTTTCCCTCCACAATTGTGTCTAAAAGAGTGTTTCAAGGAAATTATTTTGTGAATGAGTGTATGGCCAGAAAAAAAAATGTTCACACCTTTGATATAGAAGATTATTGGTATATCTACTATTCCATGTAATTCTTGTTTGTTTTGTCCAATAAAACAAATATGTTTCCCTCGGATGTCCTCACATTTTTAAGTTACATAGAAGACATTGGGAATACAGTTTGGTTGATTGATGTTGGCAACCTTGTTTTAGATACATTGTCCTAAGTTTGTAGATAAGGGATTGACATTTTCTGATGAATCAACAGGCATATTGACAGTTAAAATTACCTACCTACTGACATTTGACGTCACTTCCAACGAACAAACCTCCCACCAGTATGTAAATTCTTAATAACACAGCGGACATCGATGAATTGTCACCTATGGAAGACGTGATTGCAATGCGGCAGTAACAGTGACACAAGTCTTATCCAGAATGTTTATATCATCAACAAATCTTACCTATATTAAGTGACTTGTTTCTGTTTCAGGAATGTGAAATGGTGTGAAGAAGTGGAAAGAAAAATTATAGAACAAGCATCAGAATTTAATTATCTGGTGTATTAATAACAAACACTAAAAATTTAAAAAAAATGAACTGAAAAAACAAGCTGATAAAGCAGCACAAATATCAGGATATATTAAAGATTTGTCCACCCCTGTGGTCTCGAGGTAGCGTGCTGGCTTGTCACCCAGCGGGCCCGGGTTCGATTCCTGGTCGGGACAGGCTGCTGGGTGACGTTTTTTCGGGGTTTTTCCTCGCCTGTAAGACAAATGTCAGGAAGCTTTTGGCGCAAAGGTCCCCGAAAATCATCCGGCCATCATCATTATCATCATCATCATCACCATCCTTCATCGGTGTGGAAAACAACGGGAAGCTACCACACCTATAATTCCCTAGTAAAGCTGCAAAGTATTGCATAAAAATGGCATGATTGCAGTGAAAGACCTGCCCTCGGGCAGGATTATTATGGATGGATGGATTAAAGACTTAATTTGGCGCAAAAACATAACTTATGTTAATAGAAAGCAAAATCCGCATATACAAATCGATAGTTCGGCCAGTTATCGTATATGGAGCAGAAACTAGGGCTGATACAACAAAAACTAAACAAATAATAAGCACGTGTGAAATGAAAATATTAATAACTATTTAGGGGAAAACATTATGTGATAAAATACACAACACAGAAATTTGGGACAAATGCCATATTATAGATAGACGAAAATATTGGAAGGGTCATATAGAAAGAATGGAAGACAACCGGCTTGCAAAAAGAGCTAAAGAAGATAGACTAATGGAGGGAGAAGAACAAGAGGAAGACCAGCCAAGAGATCGATAGACAGTAAATGCACATCCAATACGTCTTCCTCCGAGGAGTGATTTAGGAAATAAACAGGATGAAAATCCTACAAATTATGAATAAGAAGAAGAAGAAGAGGAAATGGTGAGACATTGGTCTCATATACCGAAGGTCGCGGGTTCAAAACCGATCGGGATCCATGAATTCTTCTTATTTTTCTTCTTGACTTCATGGGTTAGGCAAATTGCCTGCTCCGTCTCACAATTCTTCTGCCCATCTCTTCGCTGACCTTCTTACATTCCTTGAACCTCTTGGCTTATAGTTAAATGCTGCATTTGGTAACCTTGTTACATTCATTCTTTCTACATCTCGAAACTATTTATCTTTATATTCTTTGATTTTATAATTAGGTGGATATATATTAACTCTTTTCTTATATCTTCATGTTTTATGCGATCCAATCTTGTACAGGCTTTTGTTCTTGTAAGGAAGTTCATTTCTACGCTTTGTATTCTACTTTGTAATTTTTTTAGTCATTGCCCAAGTTTCACTCTCATAAAGTAATGCAGGAACTGTCAATGTTTTATAGAACATCAATCTAGTATCTCTTCTTGTGATAATTTTTAAGGATTGGGAAATCCATTTAACGAGTCATCCGGGAGGGACTTAAAGCCATTGGACCCAAATCTGAAGATTTTCGTGCTTGTGAAACAACGACAAGCCTGAATTAGAGCCTCTGAACAAAACTTAATCGAATTCCCCAAATATAAATAATACCTTAGTTGCCTCTAGAAGCCTATTTGAGGCGATGAGCTAACCACTTGTCTCTCGCTGACATGTAGACAAATGAGCGCAACTGAATTATCTTGGTTAAATAACAACCGAAGGTTTAAATTAATTTTCATTTATTTAGGCGTAGCAGCGCACGCCGGGTATTAGCTAGTAGTTTTATATATTTTCAGTTTAACGTTTTTTAAAGGAGTTGGGATGTCAAGAGTCTCTGCAATGCATAATAGCACGCATTTCCAGAATTGAGCCTATGTTTAATTTCTTTGTGCATTACAGAGACTCTTGATGTCCCAACTTCTTTCAAAAAACGTTAAACTGAAAATATATAAAACTATTATTCTACCAGTTATATTATATGGTTGCGAAACATGGACTCTTACTTTAAGGGAGGAAAGGAGATTACAAGTATTTGAGAATAAAGTTCTTAGGAAAATGTTTGGACCAAAGAGAGATGAACAGACAGGTGAATGGAGAAGACTGAATAACAGTGAATTACATGGCCTTTATAGGAACCCAGGTATAATGAGAACAATGAAGTCTCGTAGACTGCGATAAGCAGGACATGTGGCACGAATGGGGAATGAAAGACGTGCATGGAAGCTTCTTGTAAGAAAACCAGAGGAAAAACGCCCAGTTGGTAGACCAAGAATGACGTAGGAGAATAACATTAACTATGATTTGAGGGAAGTAGATTTTACATGGAATGATTGGATAACATTAGCTCAGGATCGGGATGTATGGAGAGCTTATTTTCGCACGGCCATGAACCTACGGGTTCGATAATTCCAGTGAGTAAGTAAGTAAGTGTTGTTCTTATTTTCCGCGTTTTGTCCAGAGATTTACCCACGTTTATCCTATTATCTGGGTTTACCATTGACTGATAGCATGCCAATCTTTCACGATTTGAATTTAGAAATCATTAGCCCGTCTTGTGTAAAATCCATATCTGAAGGCGATTTGATACATAAAAGTGTTAAGATATGTGGTGTGGGTCACGTACCCACCATACTTGGTAATTGAGTCGCGAACTAAGGTGAACATTTCCTTGTGAGACGAGAAATATTACACATTTCCAGGGAAGTGTCCCGCTCTGTATGCAAATCTAGCAAATTGCCCTGATAAGATTTTTCTCCCACTGAAAACCCACGCGCAAGGATTTGTATCAACACCATTATTAGAACATAGCCCCCAGGGAGACATGCTACTTGTGACAGTATTGCAGTTAAATACTTGTGAATATAAAACTGCAGGTTTGACAGTAGGTGCTCCCATTTGCAGTTTGGCAGTCTGTCAGATGTCAGGTAATATAGCATTTAATACAATACTGGTAAAGTTAGGTCAGACATTTAGTTTATAGGAGACATAAAAGACAACTGTTTCCCTCTGGTTTACTTACTTACTCACTGGCACTATCGAACCCGTAGGTTCATGGCCGCGCGGACATAAGTTCTCCATACATCCCTATCCTGAGCTAATGCTTTCCAATCATTCCCTGTATAATCTACTTCCCTCAAATCATAGTTAATGTTATTCTCCCACCTCATTCTTGGTCTACCAACTGGGTGTTTTCCCTCTGGCTTTCCAACAAGAAGCTTCCATGCAAGTCTTTCATTCTCCATACGTGCAACATGTCCTGCCCATCGCAGTCTACGAGACTTAACTGTTCTTATTATATCTGGCTTCCTATAAAGACCACGTAGTTCATTGCCATGTTTCGCAACCATATAATATAACTGGTAGAATAATAGTTTTATATATTTTCAGTTTAACGTTTTTTGAAAGGAGTTGGGACATCAAGAGTCTCTAAAATGCATAATAGCACGCATTTCCAGAATTGAGCCTATGTTTAATTTCTTTGTGCATCTCATTCCTATTTGTGATTATTGTTCCTAGGTATTTGAATTCAGCCACTTCCTCACAATTTCCCTCATTTGTCATTAGCTGTCCATTTCCAATATATAATGAATTTCTACGTGTGATCATATATTTAGTTTTATTGATATTTACTTCCAGTCCTAATTTCTTAGTGTTACTCAATAGTGTGTGCGTGTTGTCCATTAGTATCTCCTCGCTATCGGCCAGTAGTACTACATCACCAGCATAAACTAACAGCTTATTATTACCATTGAGTTGTAGGCCTTCCTCATCCTCTAAAGATGTAATGGCATGCTCTAGTACAAAATTAAATAGTAGAGGAGATAGTGCATCTCCTTGCTTCAACCCATTCTGGATTTCAAAAGTGTCCGAAAACTGTTTGCCTACACGCACCCTACTCTTTGTGCCATTTAGACACATTCGTATAAGTCTAACTAACTTTTTAGGAATTCCGAACTCCAGCAGGATACTATATAACTTCTCCCTCTTAATTGAATCATATGCTTTTTTGAATACATACTGCGTCCCTCTGGTTTAAAAAATGCATTGTTACTGCCGGGTAGAGTCGGGGAGTTGTTTAGAGGCTTCTAAGACGCCGCTCCAATCACCAAAAACTGATAACTCTCAGTCAATAATATCTTCGCATTTTTAAATGACGTTTCCATGTCAACTCCACGTGGATATAATTACACAGGTCAACATGATTTTTGTCTCATGAGTACCAATAGTTGTACTTAATGCTGTTTTTATCGTGTTTTCAAATATGTATTCGAAATTTCTCCATCACCCAGTTTTTTATTTCAATTTTAATTAATGGATTTGAATAATTATTTTTTAATAAACATTTTTTCGTCCATTTGTCCATTGAAAAATAAAACCAAATGAGCTAACTCTGGAGATTTCAGCTATGGAAAAGAGATATCAAGGCAAATGGAATCCTAATATGCTGGTCGATTATTGTTGGACCATCAAGAGGGTTGCTCCACAAGCGAAATATAGCAGAAAATCGCCATTTCTTACTTTCTAGGTGAGTCCGAATGTTCGAATATTGTGTAGTTACGAATGTAGAAAATATTAAAGTGTTTGAAATTATAAAAACCTGTCTCTCGGAAACCTTGCGTGATGGAGAAAAACCGATATCATATTTGAATTCAGGAGAAAAAATACTATTGGAATCGCATATTTTTCTTTCTGAGACAAAAAAAGTTTCTTTTTTGTTGCTCAGTGTAATTTAAGATATCATGCTTTGGAGAGCACGAATTATTCTTTAAGCACAATTCACGCTGTTGTTTGAGGGACATGTTCACTCTGTATATAGAGTATAGAAATCACTCTGTATTTGAGAATGATTCAACATTCATTTACACAAACAACTAAGTATTGTTTTTGGTTGTAGGAGTTTTGGCAAATGTTTTAAAGCAGAGTAATTTTGAAATAATTTTTGGGCTGGGAAGTGGGTTTGACTATAATTTGGTTCTTCCCTTGAGTCGGGTGTAATTGCACATTCCACACACTCTTGGTAGGAGTCTTGCGTTTTGTGAATGAATCTCATACGTTCAGTGCAACGCAGGCATATGTCACTAGCAGCAGCTTCCCCAAGTGCGTCAGCCTCAAACACGAGTAAATTAAGTGCGTAGATTTTAATGATGGATTCATTGTGGCAAGTAGGGGAGGGTGGAGATTGTTATCATTAGGGAAAAAAATTTGAGGTGCAGCACCTTTCCAAAAATGTAGCTGTTTTCATACTAATAGTTCAATATATGTGTATATATATATATATATATGAATAAGAAAGTTTTCTTGGGTTTTCCGCGTCTTGGATTCAAGTTCGGCCTCTGGCCACTGACTCCGACGTTTCGGCATGATCCCACATGCCATTATCAAGGAATGATAAGTTCGAGTCACAGGTTTAGGTCTTGTATAATAAAATACATAGAGTTTTCGCTGTGGTCCGTTTCCGCAGACGAACACCCATCCAAGGTTTAGTTCTTATGTTGTTAAACACCTTCAGTTTTCAGTGTGGTCCGTTTCCGAAGCCGTACATAAGAAATAAACCTTGGATGGGTGTACGTCTTCGGAAACGGACCGCAGCGAAAACTCTGTGTGTTTAATTATATAAGACCTAAACCTGTGACTCGAACTTATGATTCCTTGATAATGGCATGTGGGATCATGCCGAAACGTCGGAATCAGTGGCCAGAGGCCGAACTTGAATCCAAGACGCGGAAAACCCAAGAAAACTTTCTTATTCATACTTATATCCGCGAAAATCTGCAATATAACATATATGTGTATATATATATATATATACATCCATCCATAGTAATTCTGCCCGAGGGCAGGTCTTTCACTGCAATCTTAGCATTTTTCATGCTATGCTTTGCAGCTTTACTAGGGAATTGCAGGTGTGGTAGCTTCCCGTTGTTTTCCACACCGGTGAAGGATGATGATAATGATAAGGATGATGATGATGGCCATATGATTTAGGCGACCGTTTGGGCCTTAAAGTTTTCCTGACATGTCTTACAGGTGATGAAAAACCCCGATAAAAACCTCACTCAGAAAAACTGTTCCGACCGGGGATCGAACCCGTGCCCGCTGCGTGACAAGGCAGCACGCTACCTCGAGACCACAGCGGTGAGCACATTTAATGTAAACGGCGATATTTGAAAATTAATCTGAAATCTGAGGTTATGTATAGCCTATTCACTGCAACTCGATCATATTGTTTATTGCCAAATAGAATCGCAATATTATAAGAATGCACCCTAGTGGATAAATAATGAAACATATTAAATTGTACGGTATGTTATAATCAACATTATAGGCTATTAATTTTTTTTGTAAACAACTCAGTAAAATCAAGGAATCTGTTCATTATTTGCTATGTTCAATGTATTTGTTAGAAAAAAATAATGATCTGACTGTCAGCTGTTCAGAACATTAAAAAGGAGGAGCTTTCTTTATCACAAAACCAGGAGCTGATAAAGAGAAATTGATAAAGAGCGAGATAGCACGACTGTGATTGGTTTTAAAACAAAATTAATTGAAACGTGATTGGTCATTGACTACCATTTGGGGCAAATAAATGCTTCAACCTGGTCTCGCTACCGCAGCTTGACGGATACAGAAGCAGAATGGGGACACGTGGGGACACTCCTGTAACTAACGGTTGAGGAATGTGGACCCCAGTTTTGAATTTGTTGTTTTTCTTTTTACAATTAAGGGATTTGAATTTTGTTTAATTACAGTGATTATCATTTGTTGTAACTGTGAAATAGCATTGTTATTTTATTCAAATATGGAAACATCTTCATAATTTATAAACTTTTTTACATCACAAGAAATGTCCACTTTAACTTCCATATTCGAGTAAAGTGGACCCTAGAGTCCATCGTAGCTATTAGACTGTTTTAAGTTTAATTACTCTATTAATTTATGCAGACAGGCGCAGATTATTCTGAAAGTATTTATGGCTGATCGTAATTAAAAAAGCTTCGATATTTATTTAATGTTTTGAAAAATTATCGTTCGTTATTACATTCCAACGTTATTCATCTGCAGACAGCGACGGTCTTTGGGTTTAGTAAAATTACAAGCATATTGAATAAAATTAATGAACTGTATGGGTTTTACATATAGCACCCTTGTTGATAAAATATGCGTATTCATGTAAAGTGGACCCTGGTCCTCGTGGAGGGTCCACATTAACCGAATTCTTTTGTTATGTTTAATTATTTTATACAGCCACCATGTGACATAATACCAAAACTAACCCGTCAGTATATTAAAACAGCATCTACATAATATAATGTATTTAGGAGTTTTTTCAACATTTGTAACATTCAACAGCAGAAATTAAGAATTAATTCTTAGCTTGAAAAACTTTTAAGGTGGTCGCTATCCTAAATATCACAAATAAATCCTTCTTCGCACAAAGAATAAAATTAACTGGCCTTGAAACCGTCAAAAGCTGAAGAGGGGAAGAAGGTAAACATATTTTCCGTTCGAGGGCAGCACCAATTAAAAAATATATTAACAGGGTTCACTCAAACCGAATGGTCCACATTACCCGAACTTCCTCTAAAATTTGTTTGTAGACAACTTACATACTTGTGTCACAGTGTATAACACTGGTCAACATGATTTTTGTCTCATGAGTACCAACAGTTGTGCTTAATGCAGTTTTTTTATTGTGTTTTCAAATATGTATTCGGAACTTCTCCATCACCCACAGTTTTTATTTTAATTTCAATTAATGGATTTAAATAATTATTGTTTTAATAAACTTTTTTTCGTCCATTTGTCCATTGTCAAATAGAACCAAATGAGCTAACTCAGGAGATTTCAGCTATGGAAAAGAGATATCAAGGCAAATGGAATCCTAATATGCTGGCCGATTATTGTTGGACCCTCAAGAGGGATGCTCCACAGGCGGAATATAGCAGAAAATCGTCATTTCTTACTTTCTAGGTGAGTCCGAATGTTCCAATACTGTGTAGTTACGAATGTAGAAAATATTAAAGTGTTTGAAATTATAAATGTCTGTTTCTCAGAAACCTTGCGTGATGGAGAAAAACAGATGTCATATTTGAATTCGGGAGAAAAAATACTATCAGAATCACATATTTTTCTTTCTGACACAAAAAAAAGTTTATTTTTTGTTGCTCAGTATTATTTAGGAATTTTTTTCAACATTTGTAATATTCAACAGCAGAAATTAAGAAGTGATTCTTAGCTTGAAAAACTCTTACAGTAGTCGCTATAGTAAATATCACAAATAAATCCTTCTTCGCACAAAGAATAAAATTAACTGGCCTTGAACCCGTCAAAGTTGCAGAGGGAAAGAAGTTAAACATATTTTCCGTTCGAGGGCAGCACCAATTAAAAACTATATTAACAGGGTTCACTCAAACCGAAGGGTCCAAATTACCCGAACTACCTCTAAAATTTCATGTAGACAACTTACATACTTGTGTCACCATGTATTATTTGACGATGTGAGTATTTGATTTTATGATGATGTAAAACATTGGTGGAATCTGTTGCAATGTACGGAAGTGAGGTATGGACAATCAATAAGTACTACAAGAATAGACTAATAGCTCTAGAAATGGATTATTTACGCAGAAGTGCCACAACGAGAAAATTAGAACATGTCACAAATAAGGAAATTAGAAATATAATGGGTCCCGCGCCGTAGCCGAGCGGTTAAGGTAGGAAGCCTTGGCACAGAGCTACGGGACTTGCGCTGGTTCGAGTCTCCATGGGGAAGAAATTTTCTCATGGTATTTCGGCCAGTATGGGACCGGTGCCCACCCAGCATCGTGAGGCAATTGGGTAGCTACAATAAGTAGCGGCTCCAGGTTGAGGAACCAGCTATAACGGCTGGTGGACTCGACATGCTAACCACATGTCACCCCTACACTGGCTGTTGATCATCTACCTCTGTGATTGACACATGTGGATGTGAAGGGCCAGCAGCCGGCTGGTAAAAGGGCAACCGCTGAAAAGTGGAAAGACCCTCAATCGGAGAAATATAATGGAAGCAGAAGAAAGGATAATTGAAAGAATTGAGGAGAAGGAATTACAGTAGTTAGGACATGTTTTAAGAATGGAAGATGAGCGATGGCCAAAGCAACTATATCAATGGCATCCGACCAGAAGGAGGAAGAAAGGGAGACCGAAGTTAACATGGAAGGAAAACATGAAGACATTAATGCAAGCAAGAGGGCTAAGCATTGAAGATGCTCAAGATCATAGGCTTTGGGAAGACGGCAGCAGCTGTAAAAACTCGAAGATAGAGAGATGTGAGTAATACCATTTTTGCTCTAATGAAAGTAAATATGAATTTCTGTGTAAGTGTCGTGTGTCTGAGTACAACAATAACTACAAGAAATCACTGCACAAGTGTGAATGGAACTCTTGATTCATATTTAAGTGAATTTGACGAACTAGAGGCGGCTTTTTAAGTGATGACAGTGTTTCCAAGAAGTAAAGTGATCTTTATCGCATCATGAAAGATCAACTGTCGCGATAAATTAAGCGTCACAGACTGTAACACCTTCTCAACTTGCCTGTGATCGAAATTAAACACACGCTTTCAAGTTCATTATCATCATCATCATCATCATCCTAAGGCGCGACAACTTCAAAAATGAAAGTTTTGGCCTTTTCAACAATCCTCCTCCATGCCAATCTGTCTTTCGCTGTTATGAATACGTAGAGTATTTTACATAGATTATTTTAATTATTCCAAATAAAAGCAATTGTTGAAATAAAGCACTTATACATATTATATTTCAGGACAGATTTGTGACTTATGGCAGGAACAAACTTTTCAAGGCTAACTGTAAAATGTCTGCATTTAGACTAATAGAATGTGAGTACAGTTAGGGTAGCTGTAGGTCAGAAGTTTAGTATATAAACCTTGGAAATATGGGACTTGCGTCTGTCTGTGGAAGCAGTAGCTGATGGGTATGTCTACATACCATTTTTCTTAATAAATTTGCTAGGACAATTAGAAAGAGAAAACAAGTATTTCAAATAGTTTAATACTATATTTCTAAGAGTGTAGGGTTAGGGGCACGCCGTAGCGTAGTGGTTAAGGCACTGAGCTACAAGCCGGAGGGTCGAGGGTTCAAGTCCCGTTGGGGTCAGGATTTTTAAACTGACCCAAACCCTCTGGCGGCACTATGGCCCTGGGGTCGACTCAGCCTCTAACCAGACGCTTGTTCTGGGGGTAAAGGCGGCCGTCACGCAGGGCCGACAACCCGGCTGACATAAAGTGCCGATTGTCTAGAAAAAGTGGGAGCCTTAACCTCCTACTACCCCAAGGGCCTCCGGGCCTGTTGTGGGATCACTTTATTTTACTTGTAGGGTAATTATATAATTATTAAAAATGTAGATTAGGGTAGATTTATAAAACCCACATCTCCCTCTCTCAAATCACAACAAAGTTCGAATGAACGTTTTCTTAATATAAGCTTAGATTAATTATTTAGAGCTAGAATACTTAGGGTTCATTATTCTCTAGAAATAAAATAGATATATTCAAGAATCCATTTTTTTATGTTCCAAAACACGTAATAATAATAATAATAATAATAATAATAATAATAATAATAATAATAATAATAATAATAATAATAATAATAGCTTTATTTTACCTGGCAGAGTTAAGGCCTTAAGGCCTTGTCTACCACTCAACCAGGTTTAAAAAAATACAAACAAAAAAATAGTCTTAAATCTAAATTACAATATATATATATATATATATATATATATATATATATATATAAACGATTACAAGTTATGAATACAATACAATTAATATTTATAATGTATTTTGATTTACTCTAAATGTAACGAATTAAATATATAATATGTACAAGATATATAAAAAACGAGGAAAAGATTAATGACATAGTGTAAAATTAAATAAATAGAGAAAAATTAATTATTAGACAACAGGTAACTGTATAAGCGTGACTTAAAGGTACCAAGTGTGCGGCAACCCCTGATATCTTGAGGAAGGAGATTCCAGGAGCGGGCAGAGGCTACTGTGAAGGAAGTAGAATAGGAGGAAGTGCTATGAAGAGGAATTGTTAGCATACTGCTATCTTGTGACCTAGTGTCGATATTGCACGCCTTTATAACTAATACACCCACATACTAACGCTCGGCTAGAACCACATGCTACCAAAATTCCAAGTCCCGAAGGTCCTTTAAGCCCTAAAAAACAAACAGTTTGTAATACTCGCTTTATTCAAATTAGTCACTTTCATTTTCTTTAGATCGTTCATTGTGTCATCCTCCCATCTTATGCCACTCTTGATTTCCAACTCATCGATATATTCACGAGTCACTTGGTGACTTGTGCTTGAGATTTGTAAATCAAGAGTGGCATTTGATTGGACTATTTAACGAATAAAATTAAACTGTTTACTCACAAATATTTACTTACATATAGTTACCGGTATTTTAAAATATTTGTATGTTTAATGTACACGGCGATGTTTGAAAGCAAATCAGAAATGTGTGGTTATGATTCATTTGTTTATTCACTGCAACTTGATCATATTATGTATTACAGAATAGGATCGCAATGTTGTAAGAATGCACCCTAGTGGAGAAAAATGAAACATATCAAACTGTATGTTATTACCAATATTACAGGTTATTAATTAATTTTTTTCGGAAACAATTCAGTAAAATCAGTATTTAAAAACACGGTTATTGAACACACAATTATCAAATGTGTAGGTCGAAGGAATATGCTCATTATTTGCTATATTCAACGTATTTGCTAGCAAGTCATTTACAGCAAAATAATGCTCTGACCTGTTCAGACTATTAAAAAGGAGGAGCTTTTTTTATTTTGGTATTTCAAAATTCGATAAATATCGAGGTAAAACACGACTGTGATTGGTTGTAAAATAACATTAATCGAAACGTGATTGGTCTTTGACTATCATTTGGGGCATGAGTTAAATAGTGATAAGTAATGCCACGAGTGATTTCCAAATTATCGATACATCCACGACTCACGAAGTGAGGAGTGAATTTATCTAGAGAATTTGGAAATCAAGAGTGACATTTGTCAGGACTATTTAACGAATAAAATTAAGCTGGTTTACTCAGAAATCATTGTTTAACTATAGTTATTTTAAAATATTTATATATTTAATGTAAACGGCGATGTTTGAAAACAAATCAGAAATGTGAGGTTATGTTCATTCACTGCTGCTTGATCATATTATTTATTGCCAAATAAGATTGCAATATTGTAAGAGTGCACCCAAGTGGAGAAATAATGAAACACATCAAACTATAGCCTATATCATAATCAACATTATGGGTTATTCATATATTTTTTTAGTAAACAACTCAGTAAAATCAAGAAATATTTTCATTATTTGCTATACTCAATTTATTTGTTGGAGAAAAATAATGCTTTGACCTGTTCAGAACATTAAAAAGGAGGAGCTTTCTTTTTCACAAAAGCAGGAGCTGATAAAGAGAAATCGATAAAGAGCGAGGTGAAACACGACTGTCATTGGTTGCAAAACAACATTCATTGAAACGTGATTGGTCATTGACTCCCATTTGTGGCATGAGTTAAATAGTCATAAGTAATGCCACGAGTGATTTCCAAATTATCGATAAATTCATGACTCACGAAGTGAGGAGTGAATTTATCTAGAGAATTTGGAAATCAAGAGTGGCATTTGTTAGGACTATTTAACCAATAAAATTAAGCTGTTTACTCACAAATCATTATTTAAATATAGTTATTTTAAAATATTTATATATTTAATGTAAACGGCGATGTTTGAAAACAAATGAGAAACGATTGGTACGCTTCATCTGCTTCTTTTGTTTATCACTGCAACCAGATCATACTATTTATTGCCAAAGGAACGCAATATTGTAAGAATGCTCTCTAGTGAAGAAAAAATGAAACACATCAAACTGTATATTAATTCATTTCTGATGTCGTATGATGTAAATATGACAATTACATTTTTCTGGATTATTACCTGGGAAAAAATACATTTAAGAAAGTGCAAACAGTGGTTTCTTTTTTTTTTATAATCAATTGCTACAAATGTTTTTATATTAACTCCTGCAAGCGCTATGTGTTGACATCCATGTACTATATATACAATCTGGTAGCCGTATTTCTTACAGGGTCAGTCACTGCAAAATAATGGTCAAACCTGTTCAGAATGTTAAAAAGGAGGAGCTTTCTTTAATATGGTAAATTTAACATTGATAAATATTTGGTGAAACACGACTCTGATTGGTTGTAAAACAGAAATCATTGAAACGTGATTGGTCATTGACTCCCATTTGGGGCATGAGTTAAATAGTAAATGTAATGGAGCAATCTGTGACGCAATCTAACGATTGAAAAGTGTACAAAGTACTGAAATGGACACATGTAATATCAGATAATAAATATAATATACCTTGAATGAAACAAGTTATGACTAAATTTAATGTTATTTTGTATGAAAGACAGAAGGTTGTATCGTATGTTGTGCCATCAGATAAACAGAGATTGGTGATTCATTCACTGTGCATTGGTGCTACCAAAATAATTCATTCAAGACAGTTATCTGGAATTGATTCTAAATCTGCTCCCGAAAAGAAAGAATTCCCTACGTAAGTTTCCTGTTGCAAATCACGAGCATTAACATTCAGGCACTTTGCCAGTTACCACTATATCGCAGGTTCTATTCCCGAACAGATTTCCATGAATTATGTTACGAAATCCATTCTAGTTTCTTTAAAACCAACCTTCCAGTCTTCGTTTCATTCCTCAGAGATTTGCAAAGTATTCATATAGAATAAAAAATCTACGTAGGCCTATAAAGTGTTGGTTATATATATATATATATATATATATGTCCACCGCTGTGGTCTCGAGGTAGCGTGCTGCCTTGTCACGCAGCGGGCCCGGGTTCGATACCCGGTCGGGGCAGTTTTTCTTGGTGAGGTTTTTATCGGGATTTTTCCTCGCCTGTAAGACAAATGTCAGGAAAACTTTAAGGCCCAAACGGTCCCGGAAATCATATGGCCATCATCCTTATCATTATCATCCTTACCATTATCATTATCATCATCCATCACCGGTGTGGAAAGCAACGGGAAGCTACCACACCTACACAATTCCCTAGTAAAGCTGCAAGCATAGTATGAAAATGCTATGATTGCAGTGAAAGACCTTCCCTCGGGCAGAATTACTATGGATGGATATATATATATATATATATATATATATATTCACCATCCTGACTAGATACAAAAGTAAGAAATAGTTAAGTCTCGTAGACTGCGATGGGCAGGACATGTGGCACGTATGGGAATGATAGACGTGCATGGAAACTTCTTGTAGGAAAGCCAGAAGGAAAACGCCCAGTTGGTAGACCGAGAATGAGGTGGGAGAACAACATTAACTATGATTTGAGGGAAGTAGATTATACAGGGAATGATTGGAAAACATTAGCTCAGGATAGGGATGTATGGAGAGCTTATGTCCGCGCGGCCATGAACCTACGGTTTCGATAGTGCCAGTGAGTAAGTAAGTAAGTAACTACAAAAGTAAGAATTTACAAATCTGTAATAAGACCAGTTCTAACATATGGTTGTGAATGCCGAACAGAAACTGAAAAAACAAAACAAATCAATGAAACAACCGAAATGAAAGTTTTAAGGAAAATCGTAGGAAAATCGCTGAGAGAGAAAATTCGCAGGTGTGTTATTGGAGAAGAATGTGAAATTGAACCTATAAACCTCTGGATAAATGATAGAAGACTAAACTGGAACGATCACATAGATAGAATGGAGAACAGTAGAAAGTACGTGACTGGACACCTCAGCAGAAAAGGCCGTTAGGAAGACCACAACTACGATGGAAGGACGTCACCATACCCCGGACCTGTAGTGAATGAACACGCAACAAGCTGCCAGCTTTCATGCGTAGAGGAAGAAGAAGAAGAAGAAAAAGAAGAAACTGTATGTATCTATATAGGTCTATTAGCTTGGTGTCACTGATATACAAACAATTATCAATTTGTTTTATTCCTCACTTCGTGAGTCGTGAATTTATCGATAATATGGAAATCACTCGTGGCATTTGTTAGGACTATTTAACGAATAAAATTAAGCTGTTTACTCACAAATCATTATTTAACTATAGTTATTTTAAAATATTTATATATTTAATGTAAACGGCGATGTTTGAAAACAAATGAGAAACGATAGGTACGCTTCTACTGCTTCTTTTGTTTATCACTGCAACCAGATCATACTATTTATTGCCAAAGGAACGCAATATTGTAAGGAGGAACTTTCTTTAATATGGTAATTATAACACTGATAAATATTTGGTGAAACACGACTCTGATTGGTTGTAAAACAGAAATCATTGAAACGTGATTGGTCATTGACTCCCATTTGGGGCATGAGTTAAATAGTCTAGAGAATTTTGAAATCAAGAGTGGCATTTGTTAGGACTATTTAACGAATAAAATTAAGCTGTTTACTCACGAATCATTATTTAACTATTTATTTATTTTAAAATATTTATACATTTAATGTAAACGGCGATGTTTGAAAACAAATGAGAAACGATAGGTACGCTTCATCTGCTTCTTTTGTTTATCACTGCAACCAGATCATACTATTTATTGCCAAAGGAACGCAATATTGTAAGAATGCTCTCTAGTGGAGAAAAAATGAAACACATCAAACTGTATATTAATTCATGTCTGATGTCGTATGATGTAAATATGACAATTATATTTTTCTGGATTGTTACCTGGGAAAAAAATACATTTAAGAAAGTGCAAACAGTGGTTTCTTTTTTTGGTGGTATAATCAATTGCTACAAATGTTTTTATATTAACTCCCGCATGCGGCATGTGTTGACATTCATGCACTATATATACAATTGGTAGCCGTATTTCTCACAGGCTCAGTCACTGCAAAATAATGGTCAGACCTGTTCAGAATATTAAAAAGGAGGAGCTTTCTTTAATATGGTAATTATAACACTGATAAATATTTCGTGAAACACGACTCTGATTGGTTGTAAAACAGAAATCATTGAAACGTGATTGGTCATTGACTCCCATTTGGTGCATGAGTTAAATAGTCCATAGAAATTAGTTCAATCAGTTTTTCGTTCTTTTTTCTCTAGCACATGGCTGCACCATTATATATTTCATATGCCTAAGTTACTTGTATAGAAAAGGTCCACACATCAAAGCATAATAAAAAAGAACACTATACTATAAAAAGTTATATTCTGAATACATCCACCTGTTTGTTGATGTCTTTTTACAGTTGTGAAGGACGTGAGATCGCCCTAATGCGATTCTCAGAAAGGTTGTCCACCTGGCGTAATGAATGCATCAATAACCTGACAAGTCGATGATTACGTTTTTATTGGCCAGGCTGTACAAAAAGACGTGTCATTATATGCAGTGGCAGCCATTTGACGGTAATGAGTATGAATTATGTATGTAGGACCAGACCAAGCATTTCCTGCTACTGAAATCTCACAGGTGGCGAAACAGGGCTGTCCAATCTCATTATCGAACCTTTATCATAACTCTAAATTAATATACGTTTGTGCAGGATCCGTGTAGGCAAACAGTTTTCGGATAAGTTTGAAATGCACTATCTCCTCTACTATTCAATTTTGTACTAGAGCTTTTCATCAAATCTTTAGAGGATAAACAAGACCTACAACTCAATGGTATTAATAAGCTGTTAGATTATGCTGATGATTTAGGTGTCAACTTTTCGGATCATATATCTTTTATATTGACTTAGGCTTTCACGGCCGTAGTTATTATGATGATCTTGTAGAAGATTTCCGGGCTGTTGGCCGTGGTCTTTAGGTTTGTAGTTCCCCGACGTTTCGCCAGAGACTGCGTCCGGCATCCTCAAGGGTTGGCCGGTCTGAAAGTAGGTCTTGGTGGAAGAGTCCTGCGGCTCGCCAAATTAATGACAAGCGGTGAGCAATTCCTTTTGGTTCTCCTGGATGTCCTGGATAGGAGACCCCCGGGTTCCTGCTAAAGCATTTGCCCCGGTGTGATTTAGTTTGTGTGAGGGTTGTCTTGAGACTGGCAATTTTGTCTCATTGGTGCAATAGAAGAACCTAATGCTAACCAATCAGAAGGTAGGTACAATTTACGAAGTAACGGACCGCGCAGAGAACACGTCGCGGATAAATGTATAAATAGGGCAGGTAGTCGACAAAATTGCCAGTCTCAAGACAACCCTTGAGGATGCCGGACGCAGTCTCAGGCGAAACATCGGGGAACTACAAGTCTCAAGACCACGGCTAACAGACCGGAAATCTACAAGATCGCCATCATATAACTTTTGACTCTAAGCAAACGCTTACTAAATTACCGAATAATATTAAACTCTCATTGCTTCGCTGCTGTTACAGCCTGAAGAGAAATTTACAGTTCTAAATTGTTCCATATCTCCAACTCTAATTTACCCGCTTCAAACAGTACCACCAAATCGAATACCAAAAAAAAGTTTAGTGAATTCTGATAAACTTTTAAGAAGTGGACTTAAAGAAATTTTACACCTTCCCATTGATGTCCCTGATCACATGTTATATACTCCATCCCATCTAATGGCTGATTGGCTCAAATTCGAGCTTTGGCCTCCCTTGAAGAAGTAATTCTTTTCCCATGTTGTGGCGATGTTTTGAAGCAGCTAACTCTCTTCATGCCCGATGTTGTAGTAACATTTTGAAGGATTGGTGTAAAAAAAAAAGAATTACTGGTTCAGGTTGTGTTTAATTTTCGGTAGAGCTGGATTCTCTTCTTAGGGTCGGAAGTTGGTACACTGGATAGGAAAACACTTCACAATCATAAAAAAAAAAATGTTTCTTGTAGAAGTAATTTTACATTTATTCACTTTGTAGGTTCCCAGCAGATTAAGTAAATGTAGGTGGAATTATTCTTCGCCGTCAATTATTTTCTTTTCTTTTCTGGATTCAATTATTCTTGTATTAAATATTACATTTTATCTTGAGAACTTTTCTTGCTTCTATCTTTATTGAAAGTTGTATGCAGAATGACTAGTGTAATTCTTTTATAATTTTAAAGAACATTATTACATCACATGATAGTAATTTTAAATTCTATTGGTTAATAGCCCATTAAATACCAGGTTTAAATTTGATTTGTTAAATCAAAAAGTGAATTGTTTTAACATCCAATCAGAATTTAATATACTTTCATTTAAAAATATGAAGTTAAGCAGGTGTTCTTATTACAGTTATAACAGAAAGCTTTATATTTCAGACAACAATGACTTAAAACAATTAAAAAAAACATTGTTTAGAAAGACTGTTATGTAATACAATTTCTTTAATTGTTACTGAGACATTTTTATTCAACAATGAACAACAATGAATTATTTAGATGTTTTTATTTATTTAAGTTATATTTAAATATTAAAACAATTTTAAAGTATAAAATTATTAACTTTAACTTCCATATTTATTATGATTTTAAAATCCTGCTTTACCCTTATCTTCTGCCTCCAATAATTTCTATTTTGCGCAGCAAGCCTCCAGTTGCGATACTTAAGTAGGTTTGCAGCATCTTCCTTAATACCATCCTCCTATCGTCAGGTTGGTTTTTAGCCATGTTCTATTACACGGTTTTTAGATCTATAAAACGGTATTGCTCTTACGGAAACGCTGTTGTCACTTATTAACACAACAGTTAAAAAAAATGGAATTCGATCCTGAGATCTCAGTAGTCCAAAACTACAGTCCAGCCGCTGAGTCTCCGGTCCTAAACGTTTCACGACAGTGTTGCCGATATGGATATTCAGTGGGAAGGGCCGCTTTATGTACCGCGCGGAATATCAAATCTTGGAGGTTAGCATAAATACAGCCGACAACATCGCAGGAATTTAAAACATTACTAGCGGTGTCAAGAGCAGTGATTGGTTGTGGCAGACGTGCACCCCAACTTCAACTATTTCCTTATTGGTAGTAGAGGGCGAGTTTCTCTCTTTAATCCCTCGTTCAACCTAAACGTCAGGGCCCGAGACTCAGCGGCTGGAATGTAGGTAAGATGTTTTAAAATACTTTGAAGGCCTTTCAGAAAAGTATAAGTTGCAACTTCAGCGTGTTAAATATTATTAACTGTTTCTGCTTAAGATTTTTATAGAGGGTTCTATATAAAATTTTAACCAGCACTAGTTAGTACCGTTTTACAATCTGAAGATGGAACGTATGTTCTTCCGAAAGGCCTTCAAAGTATTATGTATTTTAAACCATTTTACATTGTTAAGGACGACTAAGATAACAGGTATTATTTTTTGTAACTTTTACAACGGTGTTTCATAACACATTTCACTACTTACTGGAGACTCGGGGATTAAAGAGAGAGGAATTTGTGCTTGCTTCGAGATATGTTTCTGAGTAGCTCAATAATAGAGCACCAGCCCTTACAGCTAGAGATATTGGGTCAAGTCCAGCTCAAGTGCAACATTTTCTCTCTAGTTACTTTAACCATGTCCTTTGGACGGCTTGTCTGGAAACATTAATTTCTAAATATGGCTGCACGTTTGTTTGCAATGTGTGATGATAATATTGTTACAGGCAATGTGACAACACCGTTGGAAAGACAATTCTTCAAATCAAACAAAACATATCATTTACTAATTAAATAAAAATAAAACGTAGTTTTATTTGATTTACATATTTATTAAGATATAATTCAGTGACAGCTGTTTCGGTACACTGTACCTTCTTCACACATGTTAACAAATTATGAATTGTGTTATTATAGTACATATCAACTGATCTAAGCAACAATACAACAATAATTTATTTAAATTTTTAATTTAACAAAGGTGATTCTTTCAAATCAAGTTGAGAATTTAACAGTTTATTACTACTTTTCAATTTATTTATTTCTACAGCCTCCAAAAGGTCCAACTTCTTACCCTTATCACAAACATGTAACATTTCAAAATTTGGATCGAAACAATGATTAAAATTCAAAATATGCTAACCGCCTATTGCAATTTAATCATTGTTTCGATCCAAATTTTGAAATGTTACATGTTTGTGATAAGGGTAAGAAGTTGGACCTTTTGGAGGCTGTAGAAATAAATAAATTGAAAAGTAGTAATAAACTGTTAAATTCTCAACTTGATTTGAATGAATCCCCTTTGTTAAATTAAAAAAATTAAATAAATTATTGTTGTATTGTTGCTTAGATCAGTTGATATGTACTATAATAACACAATTCATAATTTGTTAACATGTCTGAAGAAGGTACAGTGTACCGAAACAGCTGTCACTGAATTATATCTTAATAAATATGAAAATCAAATAAAACTAAGTTTTATTTTTATTTAATTAATAAATATGGATTTTCATCAAGTAAACACCGACTCAATTGATTGTATCACTTACTGTCCAATTGACTCAAACTGTTCCTAATTTACATCCAAGCATAATTATTGGCAACACTTTGGGAAGTCATTCATTGCTTTATGAAACATGTCTATTGGAATAGCTTGAATTTATTCCTCAATTGCTATTTTTAGCATGTCGACATTTTGCGGTTTCCGGGAATGATCCTTCTGCTTCATATAGCCACACAATATATTGTCATATTCCTAGTAGAGCCTGCAGGCTACTACTTGTTAATTTCGCGGGTATTTCTTGTCACCAATTAGGTTATCAGCGCTAAAACTATGTGTTAGACACAAATATCAATTATTTTAGTTTATATTTAGCTTATATGCTTCATAATTACACTGCTAGGAATTTGACTTGATCGGGACTTTTACCAATCAGACCACGAAAGCTGTAGTTTGGACGCTATTCATCATCATCTTAAGGCACGACAACTTCAAAAGTGAAAGTTTTGGCCTTCTCAACAATCCTCCTCCATGCCAATCTGTCTCTTGCCATATTCAAACTAGTCACATGCATTTTTGATTCGCTTGTGTCGTTTCCCATTGGACTGTCCGGCTGATTGTTGTAGAGATTTACAGACATGTTTTCTTTTACTGTGCTAGGGAGCTAGCCTAATGCCAGTCCCCCAACCTGGAGGACCAGGTCATTTGATTTTAGGGTTTTCGTCCCTTAGATCTGTTGCTTCCACCACAGCTCCGGAGTCTGATCCACCCCCTGGAAGAAATAAACGTGGCAGACCAAGATGGAAATGGAAAACCTATGTCAGAACTATAATGGATGATAGGAATTTGGAAGAAGGAGATTGGAATGGTAGAAATAAATGGAAACTGAAAGAGGGTAAACCTATAAGTGGGAGAAATGCGAAGAAAGAAGAAGAATTCGGCATGCAATCTTTAACAGTTCTCTTTTTAGAATTACTTATGCCCTGAAAAATGTATTGGATTGAAAATCAAACTGTTAAAAGTACAAAGAATGGAAAATGAAAGATAGGGGGGAAAAATACACCAATGGTCACCCCCTGGAAGAAATAAACATGGCAGACCAAGACGGAAATGGAAAACCTACGTCAGAACTATAATGGATGATAGGAATTTGGAAAAAGGAGATTAGAATGATAGAATTAAATGGAAACTGAAAGTGGGAGAAATGCGAAGAAAGAAGAAGAATTCGGCATGCAATGTTTAACAAGTCCCTTGTTAGAATTATTTACACACCCTGAAAAATGTATTGACCTTGGCAAGATTTGAACCCGCAAAACTTGGAACCAGAGGTGAGCGCGGTACCATCTTGTCTACGAGGACTGACTTGAATTTGAGAGTGAACAAAATAGCATGGCTCCTTGTCTTGTTATCGGCGAGGAAAACAGCTGACATGCGTCATCCCACAGGAGTAATAACCCAGTCAATTAAAACAGACGTTTCTAAGCAAAAGTGACGTATAAACCGCAGACGTAATATTAACTCTATTATGTGCTGCAGACATATCTCGTCTTCCTTTGGGGAAATTCCTCCCACTTCACAGCATCTTGTCTCGTCTTGTTAAAGAGGAGAGAACGTACTCATCATCATCCTTATCCCTTAATTTGGCGAAACATTAATTTCTCCTGCCAGTTATTTAAATGATTCGGACCGCACAGAAAACAAAATCGTGTAAAAACTCTAAGTTATTATAGTAGCCTACATTATTACGTAATTTGGCACAAACTTAAGTAATTTATAATCAATTGTTTTTTTATTGTTTTATAAACAATAATAAATAAACAAATGAAATCCATGTATCTTAAAATATACATTATGAAGTTAAGATTTAAAGCACCGCATTACTTGTGGGGACAAAAAAGACACACTATTCAAACTGGTTACTGTTTTATTTATTTGAAAAAGGATTAATTACACTGGTCAACATGATTTTTGTCTCATGAGTACCAATAGTTGTACAAAATGCAGTTTTTTTATCGTGTTTTCAAATATGTATTCGGAATTTCTCCATCACCCTAACTAACTAACTAACTCACTGGCACTATCGAACCCGTAGGTTCATTGCCGCGCGAACATAAGCTCTACATACATCGCTATCCTGAGCCAATGTTTTCCAATAATCCCCTGTATAATCTACTTCCCTCAAATCATAGTTAATGTTGTTCTCCCACCTCATTCTTGGTCTATCAACTGGGCGTTTTCGCTCTGGCTTTCCTACAAGAAGCTTCCATGCACGTCTTTCATTCCCCATACGCACAACATGTCCTGCCCATCGCAGTCTACGAGACTTAATTGTTCTTATTATATCTGGCTTCCTATAAAGACCATGTAGTTCATTGTTAAGTAGTCTTCTCCATTCACCTGTCTGTTTATCTCTCTTTGGTCCAACAATTTTCCTAAGAACTTTATTCTCAAAAACTCGTAATCTCATTTCCTCCCTTAAAGTAAGAGTCCATGTTTCGCACCCATATAATATAACTGGTAGAATAATAGTTTTATATATTTTCAGTTTAACGTTTTTTGAAAGGAGTTGGGACATCAAGAGTCTCTGCAATGCATAATAGCACGCATTTCCAGAATTGAGCCTATGTTTAATTTCTTTGTGAATCTCATTCCTATTTGTGATTATTGTTCCTAGGTATTTGAATTCAACCACTTCCTCAAAATTTCCCTCAATTGTCATTAGCTGTCCATTTCCATTATATAATGGAAATGGACGGATATTATTATTATTATTATTATTATTATTATTATTATTATTATTACCTGTATATTATGAAAAAATGCTAAAAATATTATTCAACTATAATCTTATATGTCGCACCGGACACTCTGTATCATTAAGTCAGATGAACGCGGTAGTTAGTAGATAAGGACCTCTCGTCCTTTCTACTATCAAGTTCATACGAAGGTTATATGGTCCATTAATACACAGATTTTTCGGAAATAATTTAGTATACGATGCTGGTAGCATTTTGATCTAATCTGCATAATGCATAGATGCTGCAGGTTGCGACTATTAATTTAGACATGCACCGAATCACTCAAAATTCAAGTTACCCAAATACTTTTTCTATAAATTTTTATGTCGTCTACGTGAGCAATTAGTATATTGCATACCATCTTATTTTAAGGGGGGCTGATGATTGAAATTTCTATTTTCTACATTTTTCGAGCTAGAGACTTGATGTTTTGTACAAACATTCACTGCGTGATACATAATGACGTGTTTAAGTTTCATTCTTGTGAGACATTTATTCTATGTGTTATTAAATATTATATTTTAAAAAATTCCATATATACTTTTGAAATCCAGAATGGGTTAAAGCAAGGAGATGCACTATCTCCTCTACTATTTAATTTTGTACTAGAGCATGCCATTAAATCTTTAGAGAATGAGGAAGGCTTACAACTCAATGGTATTAATAAGCTGTTACTTTATGCTGATGATGTAGTACTATTGGCCGATAGCGAGGAGATACTAAAGGACAACACGCACACACTATTGAGTAACACTAAGAAATTAGGACTGGAAGTAAATATCAGTAAAACTAAATATATGGTCACACGTAGAAATTCAGTATATAATAGAAATGGACAGCTAATGACAAATGAGGGAAATTTTGAGGAAGTGGCTGAATTCAAATACCTAGGAACAATAATCACGAATAGGAATGAGATGCACAAAGAAATTAAACATAGGCTCAATTCTGTAAATGCGTGCTATTATGCATTGCAGAGACTCTTGATGTCCCAACTCCTTTCAAGAAACGTTAAGCTGAAAATGTATAAAACTATTATTCTACCAGTTATATTATATGGGTGCGAAACATGGACTCTTACTTTAAGGGAGGAAAGGAGATTACGAGTATTTGAGAATAAAGTTCATAGGAGAAATTTTGGACCAAAGAGAGATGAAGAGACAGGTGAATGGAGAAGACTTCATAACAATGAACTACATGGTCTTTATAGGAAGCCAGATATAATAAGAACAGCCAAGTCTCGTAGACTGCGATGGACAGGACATGTTGCACGTATGGGTAATGAAAGACGTGCATGGAAGCTTCTTGTAGGAAAGCCAGAGGGAAAACGCCCAGTTGGTAGACCAAGAATGAGGTGGGAGAACAACATTAACTATGATTTGAGGGAAGTAAATTATACAGGGGATGATTGGAAAGCATTAGCTCAGGATAGGGATGTATGGAGAGCTTATGTCCGCGCGGCCATGAACCTGCGGGTTCGATAGTGCCAGTGAGTAAGTAAGTAAGTAAGTAAGTAAGTATAATTAAATGGGTTCCACAAGTTTTTAATAAACTGTCTGATCTTTTTACAAGGCCACTAAAATATTTAGAAAAAACATCATGCATTAGAATTCTTATAATGTGAATACAAAGGGAGAAAAAAATAATGTACCTTATGCGTGGAAATACAAAAAAAATAATAATTGCATTAATTTTATTTTTTTATTTCTTAAAATACTACTTCAATCATGAAACCCATGCACTGCTTTGTTACCCATTGTTTTTCTGCCTCTGACTTCCTTTCCGTTGACCATTCCTTCTAGAGCATCCTTCAGCAGGCAGTTTCTTCTTAGCCAGTGGCCAATCCAATTTATTTTCCTCTTCTTTATGAGTTCAAGCATTGTTTTTCTTTCACCCACTCTGTCTAGCACATCTTTATTTCTTACTTTGTCTGTCCATTTTATACGTTCCATTCTTCCCCATATCCATATCTCAAAAGCTACCAGTCGCTTTTCCTCATTCCAAGTCCCTGCAACATTCAATGCTACACTCCACACAATGCACTTCACTAGCCTCTTCCGTAATTCTTTTGCCAAAGGTCCGCAGAAAATGCTTCTCTTCTTGTTAAAAGCTTCTTATATCATACAATTGTTAAAAGCATCAATACTTATGGAGCAGAACTTTGGTCATTAACCACAAAAACAAATAAGTATCTTTTGGCAACGAAAATCGATTTTATACGAAGGAACTTAATTCGATATTAAAAAAAAAAAAAAGGAGTATTAAATCTCATAGGCTGGAATGAACAATACACAATGTGGCACGGAAGTGGAATGAAAAAGGGCCATGGAACCCAGAGATAAAATGCCAAGAATGAGATTAGAGAATAACGTTATCAAAGATTTGAGGAAGGTTCTATACCGCCAGTGAATGGCTTCTATCAGTGTAGAGTAAGACAAGAGTGATTCACGCTCTTTTCCTTATTCTAATGTAATTGATGACGGCGCGCGTGATGTGGTGGTGTTGTGTTAAAGCCACGCGATATTAATTCCTTTGATGACTTTCCCTCCGTTATACTAGGAAACACGAGTTCAGTTCCACAGAAGGAAATCTCCGCAGGGATTCGATCGCGTGACTTTTTATTGTCAGATAAAAGCCTCTTGTGTTACAGTAACAGCAATAAAACACATTTTTAACAATATGCATTTGTATATTCTCTCTCTCTCTCCCTCTTTCTACCCATATCTCCCTCTCTCTCTCTCTCTCTCTCTTCCTCTCTCCTTCACACCTCTCTCCCTCTCCCTCCCTCTCCCTCCCTCTCCTCCTCTCTCTCTCTCCCTCTCCCACTCTCTACTTATATCTCCCTCTCTCCCTAAATCTACTTCTTCCTCTCTCTCCTCTCCCCCTCCATATTCTTCTGTCTCTCTCCATCTCCACCTCTGTCCCTCTCTCTCTCCTTCCCCCACTCTCTCTCTCTCTCTATCCCTATATTTCCTTCCCTCTCTCCCTCTCTCTCCCACACACTCTCCCTATATCTCCCTCTCTCTCCCTATATATATATATATATATATATATATATATATATATATATATCCCCCTCTCTCTCCCTATATATCCCTCTCTCTCCACCTTTCTCCCTCTATCACCCTCTCTCTCTCTCCCTCTCTTTCGTTATATCTCCCTCTCTCCCTGTCATTCTCCCTCCTTCCCTCTCTCTCTCCCTATATCTCCCCTCCTCTCCTCTTCCTCTCCTCCCTCCACTCCTCTCCCTATATCTCCCTCTGTCCTCCATCTCTCTCCCTCTATCACCCTCTCTCTCTCTCTCTGTTCTCTCTCCCTCTCTTTCTTCCTTTATATCTCCCTCTCTCCCTGTCATTCTCCCTCCCTCCTTCTCTCTCCCTATATCTCCCTCTCTCTCTTCCTCTCTCCCTATCTCTCCCTCTCTCTCCCTCTCTCTCCCTCTCTCACCCTCCTCTCTCGCTCTCTCTTTCTCTCTCCCCTCTTCCTTATATCTCATTCTCTCCCTGTCTTCTTCTCCCTCCCTCCTTCTCTGCCCGATTCTCCCTTCATCTCTCCCTCCCCTCCTCTCCTCTCCCCTCCCTCTCCCGCCCTCCCTCTCTCCTCTCCCTCTCCGCCTCCCTCTCCTTCCCTCTCTTCCCCCTCTCTCCCTCTACCTCTGTCACCCTCTCCCTCTTCCCCGTCTCTCTATTTCCCCCTACCACCCCCTGTCCCTCTCTTCTCTTCCTTAATGTATTCTTTCCTTTTGTAGGAAGATTTACGTGCCTTGCGGCATCCAGTTCTTTCACAGAAATGACCTCTTGGGAGAGAATCTTTGAATTCTGGATCGCAAATATACTTTCTTAATAACACTTGTACATGGATGATATCCACGGATGAATCGTGAGTTCAACGCCGGGGCCACTGTCGAGACAACGCCAACATTTAAGAGAATGAACACCATTCTACTAAAAAAGCAATGTAATATTTGTATAAAAGTAATTAATATACAAGCTTTTAATTAAACATTCCATCCAAGAAGCAAATAGAAACTCCAGTTTGGAATAGACCTACAGCCTATGTTTTTGAAAATATTTGAAAGTTACCAAGGTTCAATAAAAGTTCAGAAAGAGGTCACTAACTACAACAAAGTTATTTCATTTGATATCATTTTATTTTTCCAAACTCGTTTTACTTTGTTACTTTGCTGTACATGTTTATTTGAAGGGATTATTGTTCATTCTTAAATATTCATAAAGATTGTGGAATCTTGTATTTTACGTATATATTTGAATATGATTAAATTTATTTTGGATCATGTAATTCACGAAGAATACGTAATGTTAAAAATTGTAACTTTTTTTCCAAATGCCCCAGATTTGTCTTTCGACATTCCTGGTTTCTCTCCTGGCATGGCGTACTTGTAACCCACTTCTGAGGTTGGGGCGCCTGGAAGGCGGGGTTACGTTGCCCCGATGATATGGTGGGTGATGATGATGATGATAGTGGTGCGCCAGGAGAGTCCCTAATCCTAAGCTTAATCTAAGATGAATATGAATGATGATGATTGCGATGGCCATTTGATTTCGGGGACCGTTTGGGCCTTAAAGTTTTCCTGACATTTGTCTTACAGGTGAGGAAAAACCCCGGTAAATACCTCACCCAGAAAAACTGTCCCGACCGGGGATCGAACCCGGGCCCGCTGCGTGACAAGCCAGCACGCTACCTCGAGACCACAGCGGTGGACTAAAATTTTAAATATTTAGGATCTATTTTAGACAAAAGTGAAAATCAAGTACAGAAATTAAAAGAAGAATAATTGATGGAAGAAGAATCATTGATATGTTGAACTCAGTGCTTTGGAATAGAAATACAATATACAGAACGAAGAAAACTATATTTCAAGTTTTGTTACAAAGCATTTTATTGTGTGGGTTCGAAACCTGGACAGTAAGTAGAAAACAAGCCAACAAGCTGTTAACAGTGAAAATGGATTTTTGGAGGCGATCCACAAGAATTTCAAGAAGGGATAAGGTCAGAAACAGCAGAATAAGGGAAATTATACAAGTTAAAAAAAAAACATATTAGGAAAAATAGAAGAAAAACGTTTGAAATGGTATGGACACCTCATAAGAATGGAAGAAGAGAGAATACCGAAATATATCCTTAATTGGAAAGCTAATGGAAGCAGCGGAAGAGCCAGGCCTATAGAACGATGGATAGATGGCGTGAGGAGAAGTATGGAAGCTAGATATTTGAGGGATGACGATGCTTTAGAAACGAACCTGTGGCGACAAATCACTTTGGGTTGAAGGAGAAACACTATATTGTGGAATTCCTAATAAATAAAAACATATCATTAATATTATTATATTTTGTTATTATTTTTATTATTTATTATTTACTTGATATTAAAACTACTTCGGAAAAATCGCCATAATTTAGAAGAACCTGGGATAAGCAATAAAATTATTTATTTATTAGGCCTACTTTCTCTAATAACATTGTTTTTATTGAGTTCAATTCGTTTATTTCTATAAATATTTATTTATTCTCTGTTGGCAGTATCAGATTCATATGTAATGTTCGAAAATACGATCACATTTCTCCATTATTCCACGAATTGTCATGGCTACATCTAAAAGAGAGAAGAAAATCGCACTGTCTAATTCTCCTATTTAAGATCCTACATACCTCGATTCCCAATTATTTATCATCCCGTTTCCAGTATCTATCCTCAAACCATAACTTAAACACAAGATCACAACATAGTCTCTTGCTTAATATACCGCAACATAGGACATCACATCACTCCATGTCATATACCATCTCCACTTCTCGCAACTGGAATTCCCTACTACAAGAAATAAGGGGCTGCCGGACATTGGCATCTTTTAAAAGAAATCTAAATTTATATTTGCTCTAAACTCGACTTCATTATTATCCAGTGTAAGATATATATATATATATATATATATATATATATATATATATATATATATATTAATTGGTGTTTCCCGTATAATGTATCATATTTATATTATTATTATTATTATTTGTATTATTATTATTATCGTATCATTATTGTTATTACCCTATAAAATGTTGTTTGTACATGACATTTACATTGCTACATTTAATGTATATTTAACTGTTTATAATTAGTATAGTGTATATCTATATTTGTCGAATATTTATTTGTATTTGTGCTGGTTGAGTGGAAGAGAGGGCCTTATGGCCTTAACTCTGCCAGAATAAATAAAGTATTATTATTATTATTATTATTATTATTATTATTATTATTATTATTAAATTGCCACGTGGTTTTACGATAAATAAAGGTCTTCGTCCAGGTTGTTGTCTATCACCGACTCTGTTTAAAATATATGTACATGAAATATTAAAGAATTGGAGGAGAAAATTTTCAAGCATGAGAATTCCTATTTCAAACAACAAAACTTTATACATCTTACATTTTGCAGATGATCAATTGTTAATTGCACAAGATTATGAAGATTTAGAATATATGACTAGAAAATTAATAGAAGAATATGAAAAATGTCATTGTTGCCACAGAATACCATTACCGTACAACTATCTGTTCTATGTCCACCGATGTGATCTCGAGGTAGCGTGCTGCCTTGTCACGCAGCGGGCCCGGGTTCGATCCCCGGTCGGGGCAGTTTTTCTGCGTGAGGTTTTTATCGGGGTTTTTCCTCACCTGTAAGACAAATGTCAGGAAAACTTTAAGGCCCAAACGGTCCCCGAAATCATGTGGCCATCATCATTATCATCATCATCATCCTTCACCGGTGTGGAAAGCAACGGGAAGCTACCACACCTACAATCCCTAGTAAAGCTGCAAGCATAGCATGAAAATGCTATGATTGCAGTGAAAGACCTGCCCTCGGGCAGAATTACTATGGATGGATCTGTTCTATGTGACTTCAACCATTGGCCACGACTTCTTCTATGCGTTCTACCATCCTCATATTGTACATAAAATGTCCATTACTTAATCTTCTACAAATATTTTCGGTTACCTTTTTATACGTATTGGCAACACCACGGCGATATTCGAAAGGTAAATTCAGCTGGAAGTTAGGACATTGAGAATAGTAACCAGTGGGATGGATCTTAGTGAATCCGGCATCGAACCTTCGGATTCCATAATTCGTTCAGTCAGTCAGTCGGTTAGGTAAAGACAAAACTAGTTTAAATAGAAAACAAAGAGTCTGTTTTTCCCCCATGTTTGTCCGTTCCTCAACTTCTACTTCTGGAACAAACGGATCACCTGTAAACTAATGGCGTAACTTCGCAACAATGTACTGCAGATATTAAAATGTAAGAAAATGTATGTAGGCCCCTATTAATTTAAATTATAGTATATTATGCGTAGAATCTAAACAAAATTCATAAGTGTTACTTGTCAAATATGGTGCAATTTGCAGTACAAACAGCCATAGGCCTATATTCGCAAGATGTTCTACTAAAAAAATAGAGATAAACAAATGCAACACTTGTTTACTAACTTTTAATGAAAAAAAAACAATTGAAGTCGTTATTAATAGTGGATTCCAAATCGGAGGACATAAGAAGACATGGATAGAGGGAATTATGGATTTGATGAAGGACAGGGGATTGCAGGATAGAGATGAATGGAGAAATATAATCAAAACTTGATATAGGGCACAGGAAGGTGTTGCATACATTTAAAATCTATTAAATAATAATTATTGAAAGTTATAGACCTATAATGGAATAATATAAATGGAAAGTTAATGAGAAAATGACGGAAATTTGAAAGAAATGGCTGAATTAAAAAAACTAGGAACAATAATACAAAGAGGAATGAGGTTCAGAAAGATATTAAACACAGGCTCAATTCTGCTAAATGCTATTACGCAAGACAGGTACTTTTTTCATCCCTACTTCTCTCAAATAAAGTTACACTAAAATATAGCCTATAAAAGTTATTCTTCCAGTTGTTTTATATGGATTCGAAAAGTGGACCCTTACTCTAAGGGAGGAGAAAAGATTATGCGTATATGAGAATATAGTTCTTAGGAAATTAGGCATTTCTTGGGAAGGACCCTATACAAAATAAAATCTGTCTCCAGAATAAAATTTTAGAGAGATCTAATCAATTTAAATATATTGGATATTATCTCTCTATCTGGGATGAAAAGGATATCCCTGAAAAAATTACTAGTTCTATTAAAAGTTTAGGAATTATTAATCAAGTTATGAAACCATCCCTTGTACAAAAAAAAAACACCGGATTACGTTTATATAACACTTTGGCTAGACCAGTGTTGACCTATGGTAGTGAAGCATGGACATTAAAAAGACAACATGAAAGCAGAATAACGGCTTGTGAAATGAGATTCATGCGCAGAACAGCGGGTTACACCAGATGGGATCGGAAAAGGAACACCGATATCTTAAAAGAATTGAAGACTACGCCAATTTTGGAATATATTAAACAGTACCAACTAAATTGGAAACACCATCTTGAAAGAATGAGTTCAAATCGGATCGCCAAAGCTGTTTATAATTATATACCAAGAGGACGAAGATCACTGGGCCGTCCTATGAAACGCTGGAGGGAAATTTTTCTATAGGATTGTAACAGGCCTTGGCCTAATACTTGGAAGGAAGAAGAAGAAGGATTTTTTTGGACGAAAAACAGATGAATAGACAGGTGCATCCAGATCACTACATGCAATTAGTTACATTTATCTTTCTGCGAAACCACATACAATAACAAATAATTCTCGAACACTGTTTTTAGGCAGAACATCTGTTACGAATTGGGAATTATTGTACGGAAAGCACAGGTAGTAGTAGTAGTAGTAGTAGTAGTAGGACTTTATTAGACAAAAGTAAGATATTTACAATATTATTTACAAATATGGGTCGCACGGGCAGTAAGCCGTACGTGCTTTTGACAGTCCGTTAATCGCCAGTAGATAGGTCTAGATTGGGGTGGGAGATTAACATCAACCATGATATGAGGGAGGCAAATTATGGAGGGTAGGAACTCAGTTCTAAGGGAGAAAATGAAGATTGAAGACACTATTTTAGATTATATTAAAACTCAGCAATTAAGATGGTACGGACATGTCCAGCGAATGGAAGAGGATCGACTACCAAAATCTGTTTTGGAATGGAAACCTGAAGGAAGGCGAGGCAGAGGAAGACCTAAAACCTCCTGGAGTCAGGGAATATGTTTATACATGAAGGAGAAACATCTACAACCAGGAGATTGGATGGACCTACAAAATTGGCTATTAGGAATCGGACGATGTCAAAGACATTAATCAACCGATGATCTATCTATCTAAATTATGCAGGGGATATTTGTAAAACATTGGTTCAGGATATGGATGTATGATCAGCCTGAATCTGTGGATGCGATAGTCCTAGCGAGTTAGTTAGTTTGTTTGTAATTATTTTAGCTATTGAATAATCCCCGCATTGGCTATTCTATGACAGGAGTCCACCTATGAATATTCCAAGAGGGAACAATTCACTATAGTGTCATGTTAGCCAACACAATAATACTAACTTCCGCTATCATGTTACAGTTTTGCATATATTTATTCACTCATTAGTAAGCCTTTACACCATTTAATAATCTACACTCATTTTTATTTCGTTAGGTGGACACAAAGATCAAACTTTACCATCTTTCAGAAACAAATTGAAAATAAAATTACTGACAGAAACAACTCACTAATATTACTTTTTAAAAATTAATAATTTGTTTTTCATTATTTAATAAAAATAGATTTAAGATTTGTTAATATATTTACCTAATGCCTTGTATAGAAAGCATAGATTAATTCATTGTAGTTTATTACTTTCTTTGTATTTTTTTTCTTTCTTTTCTTTTTATGTATAGTAGATTCGAGCTGTTATTCCTTTCTGTATTCATTCTATCATTAATTTAATTTTAATTGTATTTAATTTTATTGTATTATTAGACATTATTTTCATTATTATTCAATTTGACAGATAATGAATTGTTTAGTATGACTATTATTGTAATTTTTTGTATTTATATGTACATATATTTGTCCTGGTGAGTGGAAGAGAAGGCCACATGGTCTTAACTTCACCAGGCTAAATAAATGTATTCTATTCTAATTCTATTTAATTTATTGGATAGTTCTGGCGCACTATAAGGACAAGTTGGTTATTCTGTTTGAACAGTAAGTAATACATGTTTTATATAAACAATATAGCGATTTTAGCTTAAAATTGCCTCAACTTGCCATTAATCTTAAGGTATTTCTCACATTTTTTGGGGGAAAAAAAATCAGCATTTAATTTCCTTTGGTAATTATGTACATTAGGGTAATAATATATTGGACTTTTGTGAAACAAAATATTTCCTGTGCAACGAATGGATAAACGCTTGCTCGAAACCATTGAAAAAGGCCTTCATTTCACTGATCTTCAAGAAAAGGTCACCCCCAAATTAATATTAAATATTGATATAGGACTATAAATATATTTGGGGGTGAGCTTTTCTTGAAGCTCAGTGAAATGAAGGCATTTTTCAATGGTTTTAAGTAAAAGTTCATCCATCCATTGCACAGGAAATATTTTATTCCACAAAATTCCAAAATATTATAACCCTAACGTACATACTGCAACAAAAATATGCGAGTTTTTCTTTTCTTAAATTCAATTTTATATAGGTGGACTCCTGGCGTAGAATCCCCGCATTGCTTTTGTTTATTTCAACTTTTTATGTTAGATCATCTTATGTTGTAGTATTTATTATTCAACTGTTTGTATGTGGAACGAAGACAAAAGACAGTCGTGTTATTTCTCACCATACCATGTTGAATTCTTATCTTTTAGCACATAAAAATGTGAGTTCTAATTATGAATTCTAAGATTTAAGACTTACCTTGTAATATGTGATAAAATAAAGCGTGGAGTTGATTGTATACACTCACTATTTTTATTCAGTCGCACATAATTGTCAAACAACTCGTAAAATAAATTTCTAACTGAACCTTGTTTGATCGCGTGTCTATACAAAGTCTCGGAGTGACGACAGTGTGAATTCCATCACTGTGCGGGACTCCCTAACACACTGATTGTTGCCAACGGAGACAGGGAACAGCTATACCAGCATCTCTGCCCCTCCCCTCCACTCTCTCTCTCCCCCACCATCACGTCGTCGTCGAACCAACTTTCAATTTGTAACAAAACTTTTATTTTCTCTAAACTTACTATCATTCTCCTTAATAGAACTATATTCGCTTCTCCTCGCTAATTTCACAGAGTTCAAACATTTCTTGGAATACTCGTGTTAAAATGACATTCTAAGTGCTAGGAAAGTTTTCAAAATTATATTTTTCCTTGTTGTTAATTTATTTTTTAAATTGTTTATTTGGGTATTTTGTTCATATCTTCAAAATTGTGAAAATCTTTCTCAGAAACATGATAAGAAAATAATAATTTCCATAATTCAAAGAACACAAGTTTAGGATTTGTTTACTCTGGCGATTCCATGCCATCCATAGTAATTCTGCCCGAAGGCAGGCGCTTCAATGCAATCATAGAATTTTCAGCTAGGGAATTGTAGGTGTGGTAGCTTCCCGTTGCTTTCCACACCAACGAAGGATGGTGATGATAATGATGATGATGATGATGATGTCCATATGATTTCGAGGACCGTTTGGGCCTTAACATTTGCTTGACTTTTGTCTTACAGGTGAGGAAAAACCCCGATAGAAACCTCACCCAGAAAAACTGCCGCAGGGATCGAACCCGGGCCCGCTGCGTGACAAGGCAGCATGCTACCTCGAGACCACGGCTGTGGACTGTGGCGAATAAGGGTTGGAATATGGAAATGTTAGACGTAGATCTTTGGGGAAAAAACTAAACTTGTATTTTTCTAAGATAAACAATTACTTACGGGTGTGAGACCTTGACAACGACGCGACGGTTAAACGTAACCATAACATAGCGTGTTCCCTACACGTTTCTACCAGTATTTCATTTATAAATATAATCTTATACCCAAGTCCTATAGCTATGTTTATGGTGTCCGGTAAATGAAATTATTTTTTGACAGTTTCTCACCAAATTTTATATAAGTTGGAAAATCTGTTTCATTGTACAATTATGTAGCCTACATGTGTTTATAACGTAAACATATATTGTCATTTTAGGGTTAATAAATTCTATCTTGAAACCACAGTTAGTCCAAAAGCATTCAAGATTAAAAGTGTATAAAACACTGGCTCTTCCAACTATTTTGTATGGTAGCGAAGTATGGACGTTGAAACAGAAGGATATACAGAGACTTAGATCTACTGAAATGAGATACCTTCGGAGGACTGCAGGATACACACTACTAGATCACAAAAAAAATGAAGACATCTTAGAAGAATTACACATGGAATCTTTAGAAAACAAAATTTCTGATTATAAGTCAAGATGGATGCAACATGTTCATCGAATGGAAGATCACAGGATACCCAAACAAATGTTAAGATATCAACCTGCAGGAAGAAGAAGACCAGGACGTCCACTCAAAAGACTTCTCTTGAGACTGAAACAGGTCAACAAATGGCCTAAATTCGTGAATGATGATGATGACATATTGTCATACACACTTTTAAAGTATTTTTCTGTTTGTGAAAACTTTAATTCAGAGAAAGATAATGTAGTTTCACATAAAAATCTTCAATAATATGTAAAAATATGCAATAATGATCAAATATAAAAATATGTAATGTTAAAATTTGATATTTGATAACTAGAACAGACAGGTGAATTGAGAAGACTCCATAACAGTGAATTACATGGTATTTAGGCTATTGGAAGCCAGATATAATAAGAACAGTTAAGTCTCGTAGACTGCGACTGACAGAACGTATCACGAATGGGGAATGAAAGACGTGCATGCAAGCTTCTTGTAGGAAAACCAGAGGAAAAACGCCCAGTTGGTAGACCAAGAATGAGGTGGGAGAATAACATTAACTATGATTTGAGGGAAGTATATTATAGAGGGGATGATAGGAAAACATTAGCTTGGGATAGGGATGCTTGAAGAGCTTATGTCCGGGTTCGATAGTTCTGAGTTAGTTTATATAAATATTTTTTTTAATTTGTGGAGATTTATCATTTTTTCCCTATGTATTAGCAGAGTGGAACAATATCTAATTATATAAGAATCCAGGCATTACTCATGACACCTTTGTGCTGGTGGGAGACGTGTTTCTCAGCGTCACTCAGTCATAAATCTTAAATAAATAAAAATAAATAAATTGCATAGACATGAAATTTAAAACATCATCATCCGGCATCATGACAGGTGCCATCATATTCCGGAAACCAAACGCCATTCCTCTCTGTCCATCCATTGATCTTCCTCCAATCCTCTCATAACCATAGCTGCTTGGACGCTTCTATCCAGGTTTTTTTCTTTCTTCCTCCTTCCCATAAGGGAACATTAAAAGAGATAAAAATAAACTATGGACTTATAGACTATCAGTTTGCAACAAACATTCACAAATTTCCCTTAATTAAAGTTCTCCATCGTTCTCGGACCTCTGTGTCTTCTTCTGTTACACCAAATTTCCTCATTGAATTTTGAATGTTGTTCTTCCAAGTTGTTCTTGGTTTTCCATTTCTGTTCCTCCTTTCATTTTCCCATGCATAGACAGTCTTTGGTAGTCTTTTATCCTACATTCTTCTTACGTGTCAATACCATCCTAACCTTTTGAAAATATATAAAAATGCAATAATATACTAATTCTTCTTCTTCTTCCTTCCAAGTATTAGGCCAAGGCCTGTTACGATCCTATAGAAAATTTTCCCTCCAGCGTTTCATAGGACGGCCCAGTGAACTTCGTCCTCTTGTTATATAATTATAAACAGGTTTGGGGATCCGATTTGAACTCATTCTTTCAAGATGGTGTTTCCAATTTAGTTGGTACTGTTTAACATATTCCAAAATTGGCGTAGTCTTCAATTCTTTTAAGATATCGGTGTTCCTTTTCCGATCCCATCTGGTGTAACCCGCTGTTCTGCGCATGAATCTCATTTCATAAGCCGTTATTCTGCTTTCATGTTGTCTTTTTAGTGTCCATGCTTCACTACCATAGGTCAACACTGGTCTAGCCAGGGGTCCTCACCTAGGGGATATGTGGATGGCGACCACAAGGTGCCCAAGCTGTGCAAAACATTTCTTCCACTTACTTGTGTTTTGCACTCTTTTAACTTTACTACCTAACCTCTCTTGGTTAACTCTTGTTTTTTCGACCCCGACGCTATTAGGGCATCCGAGGGCTAGGGAGTCTTTCCTTTCTTCCATTTCTTCTTTCCTTTATTTTCTTTTCTTCTCCAGAAAAGCCTGGCCAGAGGCTATAAGATGGCAGCCCCATCACCGGTCTTGCCTTCCTTTGGCCAGCAACCAATCGAAGGGACTATTATTATGCTTTCAAGTCTTATACGAGAATTTCCCGGAAGAATCAAACTAATTACTAATTATTTATATTATTTATTGTTGACGGTACTAGTTTCATGGAGGTTGATGTTTGCTTCTCTATTTTTAGAGCTCAGCAAATTTTCCTCTGAGATATTTATGGAAGTGTCAATAGACATCTTGCTATTTGCACAACATTTCACAGAATCATTTTTTTTCCTTTCTAAATAGGCAAACGGATATAATATAGCGGAAAATCCGTTTTTTAATCTTGTGCCAGTCATTCAAATGCTTAATATGGATTATTCTGATTGTAAATTGACATTAAAAATAATGTATTTTCCCTAAAGACCAGTTCATTACGTGGCTGCAATCATTTCAGACGTAGTAATGGAATTACATGGCACTTTATTTGATATAACTATTTTCTACTTTATGACATCAATAGGTAGGCCCTATACATCTCAACATTCATTACCTTACTTACTCACTGGCATTATTGAACCCGTAGGTTCACGGCCGCGCGGACATAATCTCTCCATACATCCCTATCATGAGCTAATGCTTTCCAATCATTCCCTGTATAATCTACTTACCTAAAATCATAGTTAATGTTATTCTCCCACCTCATTCTTGGTCTACCAACTGGGCACCTTCCCTCTGGCTTTCCTACAAGAAGCTTCCATGCAAGTCTTTCATTCCCCCATACGTGCAACATGTCCTGCCCATTGCAGTCTACGAGACTTAACTGTTCTTATTATATCTGGCTTCCTATAAAGACCATGTAGTTCATTGTTATGTAGTCTTCTCCATTCACCTATCTGTTCATCTCTCTTTGGTCCAAAAATTTTCCTATGAACTTTATTCTCAAAAACTCGTAATCTCATTTCCTCCCTTAAAGTAAGAGTCCATGTTTCGCACCCATATAATATAACTGGTAGAATAATAGTTTTATATATTTTCAGTTTAACGTTTTTTGAAAGGAGTTGCGACATCAAAAGTCTCTGCAATGCATAATAGCATGCATTTCCAGAATTGAGCCTATTTTTAATTTCTTTGTGCATCTCATTCCTATTTGTGATTATTGTTCCTAGGTATTTGAATTTAGCAACTTCCTCAAAATTTCTCTCATTTGTCATTAGCTGTCCATTTCCATTATATAATGCATTTCTTCGTGTGACCATATATTTAGTTTTATTGATATTACTTCCAGTCCTAATTACCTAGTGTTACTCAATAGTGTGTGCGTGTTGTCCTTTAGTATCTCCTCGCTATCGGCCAGTAGTACTACATCACCAGCATAAACTAACAGCTTATTAATACCACTGTAAGTGGTAAGCCTTCCTCACCCTCTAAAGATTTAATGGCATGCTCTAGTACAAAATTAAATAGTAGAGGAGATAGTACATCTCCTTGCTTCAACCCATTCTGGATTTCAAAAGTGTCCGAAAACTGTTTGCCTACACGCACCCTACTCTTTGTGCCATTTAGACACATTCGTATAAGTCTAACTAACTTTTTAGGAATTCCGAACTCCAGCAGGATACTATATAACTTCCCCCTCTTAATTGAATCATATGCTCTTATCTTCTAATATAAATGTTAATTGAATACACGGTTCAATGTGTCATTACTCAATCCGGATTAATCGTGTGAGATTTTTGAGAAAGACCATTTTATGTTGAGGGTTTTCACCACGACGCTACCTGGAGGACCGGAGGTTTTCTGTTGGGGTTCCTTTCCCTTAGAAAGTTGCCTTCTCCTCTTCTGACAAGATTCCTCTTCCCGGGTTTATTTTCGGAGTTTTCCTTCTCTTGCTACGGGCTGTGTAAGGTTGCACAACAGAAGAACATTAGAAATGAGAATATTAGAGAGAAGACTACATGACAATGAACTATATGGTCTTTATAGGAAGCCAGATATAATAAGAACAGTTAAGTCTCGTAGCATGCGATGGGCAGGACATGTTGCACGTATGGGGAATGAAAGACGTGCATGGAAGCTTCTTGTAGGAAAGCCAGAGGGAAAACGCCCAGCTGGTAGACCAAGGATGAGGTGGGAGAACAACATTAACTATGATTTGAGGGAAGTAGATTATACAGGGAATGATTGGAAAGCATTAGCTCAGGATATGGATGTATGGAGAGCTTATGTCCGTGCGGCCATGAACCTACGGGTTCGATAGTGCCAGTGAGTAAGTATATTAGAGAGAAACTAAAAGTACAACCACTTCTTCAAAAAATAGAAGAACACACGAACAATTGGATAGAACATCTGCAAAGAATGACAGCGGATAGGATACCAAAGATGGTACTGATGTATAATCCTGGAGGATGAAGATCGGTAGGAAGACCAAGAAAGCGCTGGGCTGAACAGATGTGAGATCGGAACAGGCTAAGACCTATCCGTGAAGTTGATGATGAATATTTCATTACCATAATATATTTTATCATCATCATCTTAAGGCACGACAACTTCAAAAATAAAAGTTTTGTCCTTCTCAACAGTCCTCCTCCATGCCAATCTGTCTCTTGCCATATTCAAATTAGTCATTTTCATTTTCCTTAGATCGTTCATTGTGTCATCCTCCCATCTGATCTTCGGTCTTCCTACAGCTCTGCCTCCCATAGGTTTCCATTTGTAGAGTTTTTTGACCAGTCTCTGATCATCCATTCTTATCAAATGTCCAAGCCAACCAATTCTGAGAGACCTTATATGGTTTACTGTGTTCTGATTTCTGATTAATTTGTTCCGTTCGTTATTTGTTTTGATTCTCCAACAGTTATCAATTCCTCTGTTTGGTCCAAATATTCTTCTTACAATTTTCCTTTCAAAAATGAGTAATTTCTGTTTTATTGTTTCTTTCAGGGCCCAAGTTTCACAAGCATATGTAACTACTGGTCTAATGATTGTTTAGTATAGGCCCTAACCTTATTTTTGCAGTTTTTGATATTAATTTGCTTTTAAATAATTTTATCGTGTAGGCCTAATTAAGGCAAGATGCCTTTGGCGCAGAGCTTCGGGACTTGCGTTTGTATGAGTCTGCATGAGATAAGAAATTTTCTCATGAAATTTCTACCATCATGGGACCGGTACCCACCCAGCATCGTGAGAAATTTGCGTACCTAGAATAAGTAGCGGCTCCAGGTTGAGAAAACCAGATATAACGGCTGGGGATCCGACATGCTGACCACATGTCACCCCAACACTAGCTGGATGATCGTCTACCTCTGTGATTAACACATGTGGATGTGAGGCCAGTAGCCAGCTGGTTGGCCAAGGGCCTTCTAGACATGTCGCGACGTGGAGTTTTTTTATTATACAATTAAATTGCCATCAGTGAGCTAGTAAATTAAACATATGAAATACACGCAACAATAGAAATCATAGCCTACTGATTTTTCTTCTAACATTGTGATTACAATGTTAGCTGCCATTGCAAGTTGTTATTATTGTTATTATCATTGTAATTTTTGTTTTTGTTGTTTTATTATTGTTTTAATGTTAATATTGTTATTGTCGTAACTATTGTTATTTACAGCCTCGCAAAATTAAAGAAGTCGCCGTCCGATTGACGACCAAATGGACTTCAATTAGCGGTTTCTTTTGAGATTAACAATAACAAACATTATTAGCGGAGAAAAAAGCAACCCGCCCGTCAACTCGATTAGCGAGGGAAGAATATTATTACTGTTATTATTATTATTATTATTATTATTATTATTATTATTATTATTATTATTATTATTATTATCTTCGAATACCATCTGGTCAGCATATGCGCCTTGTTTAGTGCAAAAGTAGCCAAAACTTAAATATTTGTGTTCTGGTTTTAGCTAGTTAGGTACAAAATGTTGGCACATTCAGTTGTCAGTTATGACAGCGAAGTCTGGACTATTAGACTACAAGATAAACGACGGTTGACAGCTGCAGAAATGAGATTTCTATGAAAAATCTGGTTATAGTCTTCTGGATCGCAACAGAAATAACTAACATTGCAGAAGGATTAAGAAATAATATCCACTGTCCATTACCTGTAACAATACAGACAGGGCTGACTTCAGGATGGAATGTAATAGAAAAGCTCGATAGATATTTCAATATCCCAAGGGAAGAGACCTACTGGAAGACCTCACAAAGTACGGTTTCAACAAGTCACTATGATTACTATTTGCAATGATTACACTGGCCAACATGATTTTTGTCTCATGAGTACCAATAGTTGTACTTAATGCAGTTTTTTTTATCGCGTTTTCAAATATGTATTCGGAATTTCTCCATCACCCACATTTTTTTTATTTCATTTTCAATTAATGGATTTAAATAATTATTTTTTAATAAACGTTTTTTCGTCCATTTGTCCATTGTAAAATAAAACCGAATGAGCTAACTCAGGAGATTTCAGCTATGGAAAAGAGATAGGCTATCAAGGCAAATGGAATCCTAATATGCTGGCCGATTATTGTTGGACCATCAAGAGGGATGCTCCACAGGCGAAATATAGCAGAAAATCGTCATTTCTTACTTTCTAGGTGAGTCCGAATGTTCGAATATTGTGTAGTTACGAATGTAGAAAATATTAAAGTGTTTGAAATTATAAATGCCTGTCTCTTGGAAACCTTGCGTGATGGAGAAAAGCTGATATCATATTTGAATTCAGGAAAAAAATCAGAATCACATATTTTTCTTTCTGAGACAAAAAAGTTTATTTTTTGTTCCTCAGTGTTATTATTATTACTATTATTGTTATTATTATTATTATTATTATTATTATTATTATTATTATAAGTTCGCCGCTGTGGTCTCGAGGTAGCATGTTGCCTTGTTATGCATCGGGCCCGGGTTCGATCCCCAGTCGGGACAAGTTTCTTGGGTAAGGTTTTTGCGGGGTTTTTCCTCACCTGTAAGACAAATGTCAGGAAACTTTAAGGCCCAAACGGTCCCTGAAATCATATGGCCATCGCAATCCTCATCATTCATATTCATCTTAGGATTAAGGACTCTCCTGGCGCATCATTATTATCATCATCATCACCACTCATCATATAATCGGGGCAGTCGTAACACCGCCTTCCAAGCGCCCCAAACCTCGGAAGGGGCTTACAAATACGCCAATGTCAGGAGAGAACACCAGAAATGATAACCTGAGTATTGAAATAAAAACATATTATTATTATTATTATAGTTATTATTATTATTGTTATTATTATTATTGTTATTATTATTATTATTGTTGTTATTATTATTATTGTTATTATTATTATTATTGTTATTGTTAGTATTATTATTGTTATTATTATTATTATTGTTATTATTATTGTTATTATTATTGTTATTATTATTATTGTTGTTATTATTATTATTATTATTATTATTATTATTATTGTTATTATTATTATTGTTATTATTATTATTATTGTTATTATCTGTGTGTTAGCCGCGGTGGACTAGTGGTTATGCTCCTTGCCTCTCGTCCCGAGGGTCGCGGGTTCAAACCCGGCCGGGGTCGATGGATTTTTTAGGACGGAAAAGTCCATGGAGCAAGTCCTCCGGGAGGGACTTTAAGCCTCAAGTCCCGAGGCTGAAGAGTTTCAGGCTCTTAAAAAATCCTTAAGCCTGATTGAAAAAGCCTCTAAGCAAAATTTACCGAATTTTTCCGTCCTAGTACTACCTTGGTTTCCTAGATGTCAGTATGAGGCGGAACGCTGACCACGGATCACTCAAATGACATCTATACGAAAACAAGTGTAACTAAATTAGTATGGTTCAAATTCTTCACTGTAGGGGGAGAGCGCCTAAATCTCTGTTAAGGGAAAATATAGGCTTACAATACAATACAATACAATACAATTATTATCTGTTTTTTATGTTCTGTCATCAATATTTTTTGGTTATTTATGTGGGATACTTAAAGACAAGAACAAAGATTGGAAGGAGCTGAGATGAGAATTTTAAGAAATATAGCAGGATATACTCTGCTGGATAACAAAAGAAATGAAGATATAAGAAAGGAACTAAATATTTTCAAACTTACAGACCGAATAATTAAATATAGGAACGACTGGAAAGAACATATTGATAGAATGCCAGAAGGAAGGTTTCCAAAATTATTGCCAAAATATAAACCACACGGAAGGAGAAATGTTGGACGCCCACACAGAAGATGGTCTGAATAATTTTAACAATTCTAGCTTTCATGAAACTGGAACGAGCCAACAGGCTTAATCCCTGGAAGATGATGATGATGATAAAACAACTCCCACTAGTGAGCACCCTAATCCCCACACGGGGAAGTACGGGGTGTATATATATATATATGTGACGATAAGCAAAATAAATACCTGGACGGGATTTGAACCCGGACCTCTGAGTCAATATCTCAGTCGCTACCACTTACGCTACCAGGCGAATCCAGAACAAACGTTCATTTTTCTTATACATATTCTCTATTATTACCAGATGTAGCGGGAATTCGGTCTTCACTGCCACCTAGTAGCTGCTATAACAAGTAAGCAAATTAATGTGACTATTTAAGTCATGCCTCAAATGGGAGTCAATGACCAATCACATTTCAATGATATCTGTTTTACAACCAATCAGAGTCGTGTTTCACGAAATATTTATCAGTGTTATAATTATCATATTAAAGAAGGCTCCTCCTTTTTAATATTCTGAACAGGTCTGACCATTATTTTGCAGTGACTGAACCCACCAGAAATACGGCTACCAGATTGTATATAAGTTATAGTGCATGAATGTCAACACATGCCGCATGCGGGAGTTAATATAAAAACATTTGTAGCAATTGATTGTACCACCAAAAAGATAAACCACTGTTTGCACTTTCTTAAATGTATTTTTTCCCAGGTAACAATCCAGAAAAATATAATTGTCATATTTACATCATACGACATGAGAAATGAATTAAAATACAGTTTGATGTGTTTCATTTTTTCTCCACTAGAGAGCATTCTTACAATATTGCGTTCCTTTGGCAATAAATAGTATTATCTGGTTGCAGTGATAAACAAAAGAAGCAGATGAAGCGTACCTATCGTTCTCATTTGTTTTCAAACATCGCCGTTTACATTAAATATATAAATATTTTAAAATAACTATAGTTAAACAATGATTTGTGAGTAAACAGCTTAATTTTATTCGTTAAATAGTCCTAACAAATGCCACTCTTGATTTCCAAATTCTCTAGATAAATTCACTCCTCACTTCGTGAGTCGTGAATTTGTCCGTAATTTGGAAATCACTCGTGGCATTACTTATGACTATTTTTACTTTATAGCAGTGACGCTTTTTCGATGTTGTAATTAGACCCTTTTGACATTGAGCAGCGCAAGCTTAATATCTCAGTGCGCTACCAGGATATATATAAGCCCTATTATTATGATATATTTTTCTTTAAGTTCTGTCATCAGTACAGTAGTTTATGTGGATATAATCTTAAATGCTTCCTCGTAGGACGTAATGAAAAATGATATATGACTTTCTCGTACGACCTTGAGGAAGGCTATTGTTCTGTCAGTGGCAGAAACGTCTTCATTTTATTGTCAGATCATAAAGTCGGTATAAATATTAAACTGCACGCACGCACATTCATAGAGTAGGCTACCTGTCCACTTTACAAAGAAACTGTCAACATACAGAATCCTTTGATAAAGACTTTGAAACTATACATTACCGCTAAGAAATTAAATTAATATTTGACTGAATCCTAACGATCATAATTTCAAAACTAGAACTAGGATACAAAGAAAGGATGTAGAGAAAATTTATTTTGTAAATAAAATAGCAAAACCGGAGGACGAACTACAAAGAATGCTATATAAATTGAATGAAATATAAAAAAAATACAACATAGAAATATCATCAGAATAAAAAAACAATTACCTTCAAGGGCGCTCATCCAGTTCGGACAAAGATAATATTAGAAAATAAACCAATAGAACAAGTGGTAAGATATAACTTCCCAAGTTGCGAAATACCATTCACAGCGGAAACAGATATAAATAACAAACTAAATAAGTTTAATTATATAACAGGAACACTAAAAAGAACTTTGAAAAATAAAGCCAGGAAAGACTCCATCCATCCATAGTAATTCTGACCGAAGGCAGGTCCTTCACTGCAATCATAGCATTTTCATGCTATGCTTGCAGCTTTACTAGGGAATTGTGTAGGTGTGTTAGCTTCCCGTTGCTTTCCACACCGGTGAAGGATGATGATGATAATGGTAATGATGATGATGATGATGGATGATGGCCATATGATTTCGGGGACCGTTTGGGTCTTAAAGTTTTCCTGACATTTGTCTTACAGGTGAGGAAAAACCCCGATAAAAACCTCACCCAGAAAACTACCCCGACCGGGGATCGAACCCGGGCCCGCTGCGTGACAAGGTAGCACGCTACCTCGAGACCACAGCGGTGGACAAAAGACTCTATAATGAAATTATACAAGACAATGGCAGTGCCTATTATTACTTATGGATCCGAAACATGGACAGTGACAACACAACAATCTGCCAGAATACAAGCTGCTGAAATGAGATTCCTCAGACCAATAGCAGGATATCAAAGAACAGACAAAAAAACACAACACAGAAATAAGACAACAACTAAAAGTAGAGGAACTAAACACAACAATAGAGAAATGCAGAACAAACTGGAAAGAACACTTGGCAAAGACGACTGAGAATAGAATACTAAAAGCAGCGTACAGCTATTCACCACGAGGAAGAAGAAGTTTGGGAAGACCAAAGAAAAGATGGACCAATGAAAGATGAACAGACAGGTGAATGGAGAAGACTACATAACAATGAACTACATGGTCTTTATAGAAAGCCAGATATAATAAGAAGAGTTAAGTCTCGTAGACTGCGATGGGCAGGACATGTTGCACGTATGGGGAATGAAAGACTTGCATGGAAGCTTCTTGTAGGAAAGCCAGAGGGAAAACGCCCAGTTGGTAGACCAAGAATGAGGTGGGAGAATAACATTAAGTTAACTATGATTTGAGGGAAGTAGATTATACAGGGAATGATTGGAAAGCATTAATTCAGGATAGGGATGTATGGAGAGCTTATGTTCGTGCGGCCATGAACCTACGGGTTCGATAGTGTCAGTGAGTAAGTAAGTATGGTAAAAAAAGCTATCATGTGGCCCGCAAACCAGTTCCTTAACGACAGTGGCCCTTTTCCTTTAAAAAAAGAGTTGGACACGCCTGCCATAAGCTTATCAGCTACGACGCAAGTTAACTTTTCTCAAAGGCTGCCCGCCATGAGGGGATATAGGTGTACTGTATGAGATGGTAGCAGTGTGCGCCCTTGTTCTCTACTTTGTTAGGACGCACGAGGACCGACATGTTAAGTAGAATGATAACATTCCAGATTCCAGGAACTGTATCGATTAAAGATGTATCGATATAAATAACATCATCGCAATATAAAGTGACTTAGTCACGCTGCGCTAGATTGTGCCAAGTCACAGCACAGTAGTGCGTGCCTCCACTTCATGTACAACATGGCTTTATTCTCGTGCACACAAATTCATCAACATATGACCTCTATAAGGGCAGGCGCATACAACTGCCAAGATTTTTATCTGAAAAAAAAATCCGACACGCAGCAACAATACAAGCGAATTCCTCAACAAATGGAATTTATGGTAAGATTTTTCTGGTTGAAGATACATTGTCTCTGCTGCTTATACAACGCTTTGTCCACCTCATCACCCCTTTATATTTCTACTCGCTTCAATTCCTGCCCTATTTAGTGAATAACAAATAACATGCCAAGTTATATAGTATCCTGCTGGAGTTCGGAATTCCTAAAAAGTTAGACTTACACGAATGTGTGTAAATGGCACAAAGAGTAGGGTGCGTGTAGGCAAACAGTTTTCGGACACTTTTGAAATCCAGAATTGGTTGAAGCAAGGAGATGCACTATCTCCTCTACTATTTAATTTTGTACTAGAGCATGCCATTAAATCATTAGAGAATGAGGAAGGCTTACAACTCAATGGTATTAATAAGCTGTTAGTTTATGCTGATGATGTAGTACTACTGGCCGATAGCGAGAAGATACTAAAGGACAACATGCACACACTATTGAGTAACAGTAAAAAATTAGGACTGGAAGTAAATATCAATAAAACTAAATATATGGTCACACATAGAAATTAATTATATAATGGAAATGGACAGCTATTGACAAATGAGGGAAGTTTTGAGGAAGTTGCTGAATTCAAATACCTAGGAACAATAATCACAAATAGGAATGAGGTGCATAAAAAAATTAAACATAGGCTCAATTCTGGAACTGCGTGCTATTATCCATTGCAGAGACTCTTGATGTCCCAACTCCTTTCAAAAAACGTTAAACTGAAAATATATAAAACTATTATTCTACCAGTTATATTATATGGGTGCGAAATATGGACTCTTACTTTAAGGGAGGAAAGGAGATTACAAGTAGGTCTATATGAGAATAAAGTACTTAGGAATTGAATAAATCCTGCTATAATTGCAAACACCGCTCCTATTGAGAGTAGGCCCTACATAATGGAAGTGAGAGAGATGAACAGACAGATGAATGGAGAAGACTTACATAACAGTGAACTACATGGTGTTTATAGGAAGCCAAGAACAATTAAGTCTCGTAGATTCCAATGGGCAGGACATGTTACACGTATGGGGAATGAAAGACTTGCATGGAAGCTTCTTGAAGGAAAGCCAGAAGAAAAACGCCCAGTTGGTAGACCAAGAATAAGGCGGGAGAATAACATTAACTATGATTTGAGGGAAGTAGATTATACAGGAATGATTGGAAAGCATTAGCTCAGGATAGGGATGTATGGAGAGCTTATGTCCGCGCGGACATGAACCTACGGGTTCGATAGTGCCAGTGAGTAAGTAAGTAAGTATGCCATAAAATTTGAAGAAACACAAGTTTTGAGCATCTCATTCCTATTTGTGATTATAGTTCCTAGATATTTTAATTCAGCCACTTCCTCGAAATTTCCCTCCTTTGTCATTAGCTGTCCATTTCCATTATATAATGTATTTCTACGTGTGACCATATATTTAGCTTTACTTGAAAATGACAGCTTCGCTGTTGAAACGTGTTGAGTCTTTTAATTTTTAATTGGTGAAATGGGTACATTCACTACATGTTTTATTATTATTATTATTATTATTATTATTATTATTATTATTATTATTATTATTATTATTATTATTATTATTACTACTAATTACTTGTTGTGGTCTCCAGGTAGCGTCACTGTATCTTAGGCTACGCAGGGGTTCAGGCCGGGACAATTTTTTGGACGATTTTTTTCGGTATTTTTCCTCCCTGTAAGATACATTTCAAGAATATTTAGGGCTTAAACGGTCCCTGGACATCATCTGACCATCGTCATTATCACTACCACATTCTCCATGTGTTTACACACGTGGAAAGAATGAATGTAACAAGATTACCAAGAGCAGCATTCAACTACAAGCCAAGAGGTTCAAGGAATGTAGGGAGGCCAGTGAAAAGATGGACAGAACAACTGTGAGACGGAACAGGCAATTTGCCTAGCACGTGAAGTGAAGAAGAAGAAGAAGACATTCGCCATGTTTAGTATAAATGTGTGTTTCGTTCTAATGTTGTGTTGTCTCACAGGACGAGGTGATCATCATTCGGGAAGGTCCTCCATGACCTTGTAAGGTCAAAAAGCATGTGTGATCTAAAGTTTAAAACCACTCTCCGGCAAGGTCATGCCACTGTAAGGTCGGGGGGCTGCAATTATCATAAGTAATGCCACGAGTGATTTCCAAATTATCGATACACTCACGACTCACGAAGTGAGGAGTTCATTTACCTAGAGAATTTGGAAATCAAGAGTGGCATTTGTTAGGACTATTTAACGAATAAAATTAAGCTGTTTACTCACAAATCATTATTTAAATATAATTATTTTAAAATATTTATATATTAGTGTAAACGGCGATGTTTGAAAACAAATGAGAAACGATTGGTACGCTTCATTTGCTTCTTTTGTTCATCACTGCAACCAGATCATATTATTTATTGCCAAAGAATCGCAGTATTGTAAGAATTCACTCTAGTGGAGAAAACAT